>CABHPH010000781.1:8669-30171 GCA_902168325.1 Peromyscus nudipes
CTGTGTATAAGAGAGAAAAGCTGCCTGTCCCTGGGCTTTTTTTCCAGTTGAGAGAGTTTTAATGACTGCTTCTATTTCCTTAGGGGTTATAGATCTATTTAAATTGTTTATCTAGTCTTGATTTGACTTTGGTATGTGGTATCTCTTGAGAAAACTGTCTATTTCTTTTAGATTTTCCAAATTCGTGGTGTACAGGTTTTAAAGTACGACCTAATGATTCTTTGGATTTCTTCAGTGTCTATTGTTACATCCCTGTCTGCTTCTGTTTTTGTTAATTTGGATATTCTCCCTCTGTCTTTTAGTGAGTTTGGTTTGTCTCTCTTGTTTATCTTCTCAAAGAATCAACGCTTCGTTTCATTGATTCTTTGTGTGTTCCCTTTGTTTCTATTTTTATTGCTCTCAGCCCTGTTAGATTATCTCCTGCCATCTACTCCTCTTGGGTAATATTGCCTTTCTGTGTTCTAGAGCTTTCACATGTGCAGTTAAATTGCTAGAATGAGATCTCTCCAATGTCTTCATGAAGGCACTTGGTGCTATGAGCTTTCCTCTTTGCACCCCTTTATTGTGTCCCATCAGTTTGGGTATGTTGTATATTCATTTTAATTGCATTCAAAGAAGTCTTTCATTTCTCTCTCTATTTCTACCTGACCGAGCAGTCATTCAGTAGAGATTTGTGCAGTTTCCATAAGTTTGTAGTATTTTTAGTGTTCAGCTGTTGTTGAAATCTGGTTTTAATCCTTGGTGGTCTGATGGGATGCAGGAGGTAATTTTGATTTTTATTGTATCTATTGAGACTTGCTTTGTGACAGACTATGTGGTCAATTTTGGAGAATGTCCTGTGAGGTGCTGAGAAGAAGGTGTATTTTTCTGTGACCGGGTGAAATGTTCTGTAGATATCTGTTTGGTCCATTTGGTTCATAATGTTTGTTAGATCCAGTATTTCTCGGTTTAGTGTTTGACTGGATGACTTGTCCATTGTTGAGATGGCACTTTGAAGTCTCCCTCTATCAATGTGGGAGGGGCAATGTAAGATTTAAGCTTTAGTAGTGTTTCCTTTACAAACATGGGTGCCCTTGCATTTAGAGCATAGATGTTAAGAATTGAAAGATAATCTGGGTGGATCTTTCATTTAATGAGTATGAAGTATCCTTCCCTGTCTCTTTTGATTAATTTTGGTTTAAAATCTATTTAGTTAGATATTAGAATAGTTATACCAGTTTGTTTTTTAAGTTCATTTGGTTGGAAAATCTTTTTCTAACCCTTTACTCTGAGGTAATGTCCATCTTTTCTGTTGAGGTGTTTTTCTTATATGCAGCAGAAGGATGTACGCTGGTTTAGCATCCATTATGTTTGTGTGTGTCTTTTTATTGGGGGAATTGAGTCCAGTGACATTGAGAGATATCAAGTACCACTAATTGTTAATTACTGTTATGTTGTTGTTGTTAGTAGTGTGTGTGTGTGTGTGTGTGTGTGTGTGTGTGCCTGCATGCATGCACACGTTTCTCTTCTTTGTGGTTTGCTAGTGTGAGATTATTTATTTCCTGGGTCTTAATAGGTATAGTTAAACTCCTTGGGTTGGAGTTTTCCTTCTAGTATCTTCTGTAGGGCTGGATTTGTGAATAGATATTGTTTAAATTTGACTTTATCATGGAATATCTTTTTTTCTCTATCTAGGGTGATTGAGAGTTTTGCTGGGTATAGCAGAGTGGGCTGGCATTTGTGGTCTCTTGGAATTTGCAGGACATCTCTCCAGGCCCCTCTGGCTTTTAGTGTCTCTGTTGAGAAGTGAGGTATAATTCTAATATGTCTTCCTTTATGTAACTTGGCCTTTTTCCCTTTAATAATCTTTCTTTATTCTGTATGTTTAGTGTTTTGATTATCATGTGGTGTGGGCATTTTCTTTTCTGTTCCAATCTATTTGGTGTTCTGTAAGCTTCTTGTACTCTTACAGGCATGTCCTTCTTTAGGTTAGGAAAGTTTTCTTCTATGATTTTGTTAAAACTATTTTCTGGGAGCAGGACAAACAGACCCATAAGCAGCCCCATGGTACACCATCCTGGACTCTGAGGAGGAAGTATGGTTCTGCCCAGTAGCATGACAGACTGAGCAGGACAAAGAGATCAACATTCAGGCTGGGATAGTCTGCCTTAGGCTCCAAGGAGAGAACACTAGCCCACTCTGTGCCTTGAGGTGCTGATCAGGTAGGCACTATTATGATTAACAAATGTATGGTGTGGTATGGGAGAGAGACAGAGCCGGAGTGGTTCATGTCCTGTGGACAGAGGCATATCGGAAGAGGTGAAAGTGGTGATGAGTGGGTTGAGGTGGCTTGATTGCTACCCAGGGTGATGGTGATGTGGGCTGGGCTGATATTGGGGCCCATGTCTGGCTTCATGGCCCTGATGCAGCCATGGTCTGTGTTGAGGTCCATGATTCCTGATACCACCAAAAGCCAAAAGGATAGAGCTGTATAGAGTTGGCCCCACATCCTCACTGGCTGCAACATTAGGGAGAACTGGTCCTGCCCCTCACTGACTGAAGCACTCAGGAGAGAGGGTCCTACACCGCACCTGAACAGCGCAAGAGAGCTGACCCTGTTTGCAGGGGCATGGGCAAGCTGGACCTGAGGGTATGAGAACGGGAGAGCAGGTTGCACCCCATGTGGTAATGTGGATGAGGGAAAGATTTCCACTTGCCCTCGCCCTTTATCATCTGCAACAAGTAGGGGACCTGACTGAACCCCTCATCAGATGCAGTGCTTGGAAGAATGGGCTCTGTGTCTCACCTGGGCAACACAGTAGAGCTGACTCTATAGACAGGGGCATGAGTGAGCCAGGCCTGAGGGCATGAGGGGGGCACAGCTGGCACTACCTCTCCGTGGTGCGGTGGTGGGGGTGAAGGAAAGATGCTCTTCCCCCTCACCCCTACCACCTCCAACTGGTGAGGGAGCTGACCCTCTCCCTTACCAACCATAACACTCAGGAGAACAGGGCCCTGCACCTGGTCTGGGCAGCACAGTAGAGCTGACCCTGTTGACTGGGGCATGGGTGAGCCAGCCCGGAGAACATGAGTATAAGAGATCTAGCCCAGCCTCTCACCTGCCATATGGATGGGAGAGAGATGCCTCCCCACCCACCCGTCTATGTCTGGGATGGGTGTGAGAGCTGGCCCTGAGGTCATTAGAGTGGGAGCGCTGTCTTGCCCCTCATAGCTGCACCACTCAGAAGACCAGGCCTCGCACCTAGCCTGGGCAGCACAGCAGAGCAGACTCTGTTGGTGTGGGTGACCCAGCCCCAAAGTTGTGAGTATGGGAGAGCTTCCCTTACTACTCACCTGTCATGTGGCGTCATGGGCAGGGGAGAGATGCCCTCCTCCTTACCCCTCACTGCCTGTGACAGACGAGGGAGCTGACCCTCCCACTACCAGCTGCAGCACTCAGGAAAGCAGGCCCTGCTTCTCACTGGGCAGCACAGTAGAGTTGACCCTGTTGGCAGAGGCAACAGCGCAAGCTGGCTCTAAGGGTGTGAGAGTTGGATAGCTGGCCACACCCCCCTTGTCTGCCATGTGGTAGTGAGAACTTGAGAAAGATACCCTCGCCCCACCTGCCCTTGCCACCTGTTGACCCTCCCTCTTAACATCTGCAATACTCAGAAGAGTGGGTCCTGAACCTTGCCTAGGCAGCAGATTTGAGCTGACCTTATTGCTGGGGATGTGGATAAACCAACCCTGGGAACATAACTGTGGGAGATCTGGCCCCACCCCTCATTTGTCATATGGTGGTATGGATGGGAGAGAGATGCCCCTCCAGTCCCTCACCACCTATGGCAGGTGGGAGAGCTGGCCCTGAGGTCATAAGAGTGGAAGAGCTATCCCTGACCCTCACCACCTGCAGCATTTGGGAGAGTGGCCCCTGCACTTCACCTGGGCAACATAGAGTTGGCCCTGCTGGTGTAGGTATGGGAGAACGGACACTGAGGACATGAAAGCAGGAGAACTGGCCCCGCCCCTTGCTCAGTGCTACAAGGGGTGAACTAGCCAGGGCAATGCTGGAGAATTTATCCTGTTGCTGATGACTGGGGAGAACTGGCGGGCAGACTAACCCTGCAACTACCCAAGCTAAGAACCAGGCTTAAGAGTTGGCCCACTCTAACATCCACCCCATCTATGATCTGCTGGAGCAAGTGAAGGGACCGGTCCTGCAGATCCAAAGCGGCAGGATCTCCATGACACAGGGCAACAATAGATTATCCAAGAGGAGACCCAGTGAGGGCCCAGCATCAGTGGTGTAGCAGAAACCAAAGGCCTCAAACCAGACTCTTTAATGAACATTTATAAGTAGATATGTGGACAAAAGGGTTTACTGCATGACTCAATGTGTCACACTGCAGCTTCCATGATGAGATTGAGTTTCCTATTTTCTTTTAAACTTTACTTTATTGGAGCGGGGAGATTGCAAGGGACAGGGAAATGAATGGGATGGAGATACATGATGTGAAAGACACATAGAATAAATAAAAAGAAAGTTAAAAAATATTTTCTGGGCCTTTGAACTGTGATTCTTCTTCTCCTTCTATTCCTGTTGTTCTTAGGTGTTTTTTCCCCCCACAGTGTCTCAGATCCTGGATGCTTTGTGTCTGGAAATTTTTAGACCTAGCATTTTCATTGACCGATGTATCGATTTCTTCTACTGTATCTTCAACCCTGAGAGTCTCTGTTCCATCTCTTGTGTTCTGTTGGTGATGCTTGCATCTGTAGTTCTTTTGCTCACCTAGATTTTCCATCTTCAAGATTCCCTCAGTTTGTGTTTTCTTGATTGCTTATATTTCCATTTTTCAGGTCTTGAACAGTTTCATTCATTTCCTTCACCTGTTTATTTGCTTTTGGCTTTCTCTAAGGGATTCATTTTCTTCAATTGTTTGTTTGTGTTTTCCTAGATTTCTTTAAAGGATTGATTCATTTCCTCTTTAAGGACCTCTCTCATCTTCATATAATTCGTTTTAAGGTCATTTTCTTGTGCTTCAGTTGTGTTGGAATATTCAGAGTATGCCTTAGTAGGTTAGCTGGGCTCTGGTGGTGACACATTGACCTGGCTGTTGATTGTGTTCTTAGGCTGGCCTCTAGGCATCTGGGTTTGGGGTAATTACAGGTTTAGGTGCTGATTTCTGAGGTCTCTTTGTTGGATGGGTGTCTTTTCCCTTGGTTTCTGTTTCCTCTCTGGTCACCTGGCCTGAGTGGCCTGTGCTTCTGGTGGCCAGTGAGCCCTCTTGTCCAGTAGGGTGCCTCCACTGTGGTTCTGGTGCCCTGTGTGACCTCTGGGGTTCTGAGTGTCAGTGTGGGTTCTTGGGTGGTTCTGGGGTTCTGGGAACTGGGGTGGCCTCTGGTAGAGCAGGGGCTTCTGCCAGGGTTGTGAGCACAGATGTGGGGTGTAGTTATGAGAAGAGCACAAGCTGCTGGGCTGTGCAGGCCCTGAGGAAGTGCTAGCTGTTTGCCAGTGGGAGATTGTCTGGGGTTCTGGGTAAAGGGGTGGACTCCGGTAGAGCAGGGGCTTCTGCCGGAGTTGGGGCCCAGATATGGGATATGGTGATGAGGACAGAGAGTGGGGCTCCTGGGAGAAGGTTGGCAAGCTCTGAGGAAGTGTTGGCAGTCTGTGTGCAGGGTCTGACATGGGGTTCTGGGTACTGGGGTGACCTCTGATAAAGCAGGGAGCGTCCCCCGCAAGTTATAGGCTGGGATAGGGTCTAGAATTAATTTCCTGACTGCCACCATTTTTTCTATATTCATATAGAATTCTCTAATTAAAACTTAGCAGAAATAATTGGAGGAAGTGTAAACTGCCAACACTCAAAGACAGCATGGGTAATTGATCCTTGCAGATACATATACCCTAATTGGAATTTCAACTTGTCCATTTATGCATACACACAGTCAAGTCTAGTACTGGATTTGGTGAATTAAGGCATTGTATGGTCCTCAGAAAATGAGGAAAGCTAGCAAAGCATTTGAGAAGTTATTATACCTTGATTTGAATGTGTTTTACAAAATTCATGTGTTGGAAAGTCAATGCTAGCAAAGCAGGGTTTAGAAATTGCACTATAAGAGGTGTTGAGGTAATTAGATTCCACTGTCATGAAAGGACTAATGCCAGTTATTACAGGCTTCGAGGGACAAGTTTAATCTCTTCCTCTCTTTTTGCTGTGGGATGTTCCAAGATGACCCTCATAAGATGCCAGCCCTAGATCTTGGACTGCCTCCATGCCTGAGTCTCAAGAGGCATGAGCCACTGACTTCCTGCTCACAATGAGTTCCCCAGGCTCAGGTATTCTTTCTCAGTGGAAAAAACTGACTAAGATGAATGTATACTGAAGACATTCTTTTCTGGGTGTGTCCAGTGGGATTTTTTTTTTTTTTTAGGTACAGTGATTTTTTTTCAACAGGAATTCCTTATGCTGAGCACACATCAGAATACTTTGGAACATTTTGATCATCAAGACTGATCTTGCAGCTAACATTGAATTTGTAGAAGCCAGACATACTGATATTATACAATACATAAGACAGTATTCTACAATAAAGAATTGTTTAGCTCAGGGTATTGACAGGGTCAAGACTGGAAAAGCCTGAGTTCAAATACCAGTTGAATTCTTACTGAAAATGGTAACCAGGCTGGTTTAGATATGTGTGTGAAGCTAGTAAGAGTAACTTGGAAGAAAGAGTCAACAATGAAAGAGCTGATCATTTTTAAAGTTTAACCCAGAAAGAGAAGGCTCTTAGAAATGAATTGTTTCAAACTCACATTGAACTTTAGAGGATACAAGAATGCAAGAACACTGGTTCAAACAGTAGAGAGCCTCTGATCTTTGGGATTTACGGGGATTGAAAGGTTAATTTTAGTAAAGAGGAAGAGAGAGAGAGAGTTGGGAGGGGGAGATGGAAGGCTCTATCAATTCATCAATTTATATTACCCATCAGAGAGCATCAAGGTTAAGGTTGTCTGCAGCTGCCTGAGAAAGTAGCCTTCCTCTCAAAGAGGAAACCAGTGAGTAAGCTCACGACAGTGCCAAGTCAAAGACACATTTTAACAGAGGGACCATAAGTGGGAGCCAGGAAATCAAATTTTTGAGGAAGTTGGGGGCAGGGGCGCCAAGATAGCCAGCTGAGGCAACAGAATAGAAGCAAAACAAGAGTAAGTAGAAAGTTACATGGAAAGACAGGAGCTGGGTCATGAATTTGGCAGACTTTGGGGATCTGGAGGAATGCTATGGTAGTCTCCTGGCACAGCACTCTCTGGATATGTATGAAGGACTCTTAATCCCACTTCACTGGCTCAGTAGACCCAGTCTACTAATTTTGTCCTAGTGAAAACTCAAGATCTCATTTGGCATTTCTTTGGAAGTCCATGTGTAATGGGTAAAGAACCCAGACAAGACTAAAAGTTCTTAAAGTTCAGTTCTCGACAGAGACATCTACCTCCTCTATTCACTCTGGACCCCAGAAACTTGATGTAAAAGTTGAGTGGGTCCTTGAAATATATGTAGTTTTCTACAACATTGACAGTACTATTTGATTAGTACAGTTATTAAGACAGTGTGCAAATTAATTGAATATGACTAAACTGTAGGATTTCATACTTTAATAATTTTGCTCTCAGAATCATCTGGATGCCATTGCCACAAAAAAGAAAAGACTGCAAGAAAATTCAGTAAAAAATAACTTAGCCAATAAAAGACAAGAAAAAAAAGAAATAGGATTGTTAAAACCATGAATGTAAAAGACCTTGACATAAAATGATTATATTTAATTAAACTAGTGAAATGAGAATTATGTTATACACATTATAGACATTTGCCATTTTATTCAGTCCCAACTTTGCAAGGTCAGGATTATTTTATGCAAAATAGAGTAGCTCTGAGTCATACAGGTGAACATCAGAGAAGCAAAGCGTCTGGTGACAGTGTCCATGGTTGTTGTTTTTGTTTGGTGAGGCCTTTTTAAAAGGCCAGGAAAAGACTAGATGGGTTGCATGCTTCAGAAAGCCTAAGCACACTGCATCACTATCATGGATAGTACTGGGAAGTGGCAAGAGGCTCCCACTTTAGCACAGAAAGACCCAGACATGAACCAGACACTCGCTCACTACTAGTAGCACATCCATTCCTGATCTCAAAGGAGAGTGGGTCCTGTTGCTGAAGAAGGGGAAATGGAGGGTCATTGCCAATCCATGCATCCTTGCTTTTGAACAAAACAATGATAACAACATACACTTCCCAGATATACATGGCATTCATTACATTAAAGAACAAGAAGAAAAAAAAAAAACAAACAGAAACTAAAACTAGAAGATACTTAATTCCCACATAGAGTAGAGATATTGGAGGACAGATCTGCTAAGTGCAAGAGTTAGAACATGGGAAAATGTGATTTAACAGTCTGTATGGACTGTAGTATATGAGGCAGCAAACCACTCTCTAATATTAGTGGGCTGCAAGTGGGTGAGTTCCTGCCTGCTCTCCTGCTCTGACACAGGTCAGCCTGGAGGCTCTTCTTATTTTTGTCTCTGGGATCCCAGGCTGACTGCATTGCCTTCTCTCCTGTTTCCATGATGACCAAATCAGGAAAAGGGACATGGAAAAGGAAAAAAAAGACTCCTTCAGTTGCATCCCGGATCTGACTGGTTGGCAAACTTTTCACACATGGGGCCAGTAGGCCTGATAGTTAGAGAACAAACCACATGTGTCCAAAGTGAGAAAATAAGAATTCATGAATTTCCCCTAACACAGTCTATTCTGGGATTACAAAGATATTGTTGACACACCTGTGTACTAGTTAATTATAGTTCTCCATTCTCAAGTCCTTCCTTACCACTACACAGAGTTCAAATTCTTTTTGTGACTTCCTTTCGTCTGCTAACCTCAAAATGACAGCTCTTTAAAAAAGACCAGTTATCCAAATGAACATTCAAATTAAGAAGGGAAATTTTCTGGCTGACTGTCAGCCTGAAACCCCATCATAAATTTAGTACAGTGTCATCTGCACTGGGGGATGCTCTTGAGTGCTGATCCAATGTTTTTTGGAGAAGTCTCCATGTCCTCATCTTTTTCAGCCCACCTTTTTGTCCTTTCTTTTGTGTTATCCTCCTTGACCCACCTAGACATCAGTGGAAGCTCCAACTTTGTTCTAAGCCTTTTTCCTGGGTAAGAAATAGTGGGGGCCCTAAGAGCTCATCTATAAAGACTATATACACATAGTTAAATGGAGGGGTGATTGAGAAAGAACTAAGCAGGTATGCTCTAGGACAGATTATGAGCATATTGCATATACACAGATTCTGAGTGCCCCTAGAGAGATAAATGGATAATTTAAGGTTTTTAGAGACAGACATAGATAAGTATATTTCCACCTTAAGTTTGTATTTTAATTCCTTTATTAAGTATTATAAATATATCAGTTCTCTTCATAGTGTCCTATAAAAACTATAAAAAATACTATAGATTTATTACGGAATCTAAACGAAGGCACAGTCATAAGGTTGTGTGTGGAATCATAAAAATCAATTGTAGCAATAAGTAATACTCAGATACTTTCTTTGTTTGCTTTCCTTTGCTGTGATAATATGCTACAACCAAATGCAACTTGTAGAGGAAAGGGTTTATGTGGTTTACACTTCCACATCACAGTCCATCACTGAATGAAGTCAAGACAGGAACTCAAGACAGGAACCTGGAGTCAGGAAATGAAACAGAAGCCAAGGAGAAATGTTGATTACTGGCTTACTTACTCCTCCTGGCTTGCTCAGCCTGCTTTCTTATAGCACCACAGGGGCTGGGCTCTCCTACATCAATCTTTAATCAATAAAATGCCAAACAGACTTGCCTAGAAGACAATCTTATGGAGGCATTTTCTCAATTGATAGTCCCTCTTTTCATATGACTCTCATTAAAAAAAATCAATATAAGAAAGCACTGCATACTATTGCCCTAGGAATCAGTAATTTAAGTCATAAATAGCCCAAAAGACGAGCACATACAATAAGTTTTGGTATGGACATTTATATTTAATTAAATGATAAATCCTTTGCATTATCTACCTATTTAGAAACAATAAAAAAGAACTGGAAGAAACCCTTCAAATTCTTCCTGCACATCATGTACAAAAGTATCATCTGATACATCAAAGAGATTAAATAAAGTCATGAAACTATTAAGAGAAAATAAAAGTGACTATTTTTAATGTAAGCATTGTAGACCTTCCAAACAATGTTCCAAATTGGAAAAATATAAAGACAAATACTAAAAGGTTTTATTTCGATAAAATTATGATCTTCTATATGGAAAAGACTTTTAACTAGTTTTTGGAATAGGCCAAACAGAACCCACTATGGTGATACATTGAATGAAGACTGATATTGAGTGTAAAATGTCTCCACTAATCAATAAGAAAGCAGCTATGTAATGCAGTAGAAAACTGTGAAAAGGTAAAGAGATCATAGACAATCAGGAAACCTAAGTAGAAAGTAAACCAAAAAAATTGGTTATCAGGTAAAGAAACGCAGTAAATACCACTGAAACCATTTTTATCCCATACACTGGCAAAAACAACTTTTTCCTAAACAAGTAATACAAGCATGAGAATTTGGGTGCACTGTAGAACTGAAGATAAACATTTACATTTCTAAAGACTGCAATTTTAATAAACACACAGAAGAAAGCAACTAAACAAACCAGAGAAGTAATTATTCAGTATTTTATGACCTTTTCATTATATGTTAATTCCTTTTTCCTTTTCTCTATGTATTATAGGGTTTTTGTTTTGTTTTGTGTTTTGTGTGTGTGTGTGTGTGTGTGTGTGTGTGTTTATACCTTAGTTCTCCACTACTGTAACAGAATGCCACAGACTGCTTGATTTATAAACCATAGAAGTTTACCTGGTTCACAGTTCTGTTTTCTGGGATGTTCAAGGACATGGGGCCAGCATCTGGCAAGGGCCTCTGTGCTGCATCATAAGATGGCAGAAGAACAGCAAGCTCTGGAACTATGGGGATGGCAAAGCACTGTCACAGCAAAGCACTCACTTAAAAATGAATCTACTTGCAGAAAGCATCATCACTGTGTTGACAGAAGTGGAGTCCTTATGACCAAAATGCTTTTTTAAATTGTTAATTTCCAATAGCATAGCAGTGGCAATTAAATTTTAATAAGATTCTTAGGACATTAAAATCATTGCAGGTCATAATAGAAAACATTATAATCAATTAATCCTCCAATAAGCAAACTCACAAAAAAACACAACTTAGGATACACTCAGAATTTGTGCCGCATATTGGAGAATAAAAATAGAAAGTTACATTGCTTTTACTTAGAATGTTTGGCATATATATATATATATATACATATATATAAAACATTCCAAATTTCTAGCAGAAGATAATGTGGGGAGAGTAAGAAGTGGCAGAGAGTAAAGGAATTCTTTCTAATTTACCTCATTCTCCTATAATTGAATGTTTTACAGTCATTTTAAAATGAATTGACGAGACTTACTTCTATCTATAATAAAACCTCAGAATATGAATTTATAGTCTAACATGAAATAAACAAAAAAATCAACAAAATTTAGGAAATAAATATTCTAACATTAAATAAATAAAAAAAAAGCAAGAAAGTGTTGGAAACAATAGCTTCATGGTCACGAAGCAATGTTGATTTGTTCCTTGGGAGGCAGGACACTGTGAGACAAACAGCACCATCTTCTCATATCACTGAAGTGAATTTCCAGGCCATAGAGAAAAGAGGCAGTTGGCATCTAGTAGATCATGTGACTTGAGGAGACATTGGTGAGTCCAGGAAGACTAAATGAATAGAGTTGGCAGGTCAGAATACCAGAAAGAGCAGCATAAGTATGGAATGAGGGTCCTCTCCAGACCTTGACTGAATAGAGGTAGATAAAGGACTGAAATGTGCTCAGTGGGGAAGAACCATGGCTTCAGAGCACTGGAATCCAGTAATCAACGAGGACTGAACTGCCATGTGCTCTACCCAACCAGAGTGGCAAGTCTTGGCGCTCCTGGAGCCCTGGTGACTATGCTCCCCAGCATTTGGTGTCAGGAGTTGGGAATAATTAACCCAATATTATTATTCTGGATCCTAACAAATTTTAAACAAAAGAAATAATAGTATAGAGCAATTTCAAGGAACCTGACACCTTAGATTAAAACTCAAGAATATCTATGAGAATTCAAAATTATGCTGTATACCAAAGGTAAAACCTGTAAGATCTGGCATTTAATCAAAACTTACAAGGCATGCAAATTATCAGAAAAATATAAACCACAACCAGGAAAAATAGCAATTAATCAAATTCATCACAGACTTGAAGCAGATGTTAAAACTAACAAAGACATTAAAACACTAATTATAACTGTCTTCCATATGTTTTAGACCTTAAGAAGAAACATAAAACTATAACAAGATACCCAAGGAGAAATTTTTAGAGATTAAAAACTACAATTTGTGATAATAAAAAGACACTGAAAATGATCAGTGAATTTGGAGACATACAGCAGAAACTGAAGAAAGAGCCACAGACAATAAGAGAAATAATTTTTTCAGTGAGTGAAACATCAGTGCGTGGTGTGAACTCCTCACACTGTCTCCTGTGGGTGGAATAGCATTCCCAGAGGAGTGGAGCCACCAAATATTTTTAAGGTAGAATGTAAAGAAAAAGGAACAGAAGGAAGATGAGACGAATCCCAGTAACTAGATAACAGAACTAACTGCACACACATCCATAATCACAATAGAGGTTAATGGGCTAAACATTCTGGTTAAACTACAGACGTTCTTAGACTGAAGAAGAAACCAAATAATTAAGTGCAGCTTTCAGTAAGTAGACTATAAAATAGTGAGAAAATAGGTTGACCATAGAGTGATGGGGAAAAAATACAGTATGCTGACACTAACTAAAACATCAGAGAATCTGTATTAGAATTGGAAAACATGAATTTTAAAAGAAAGACTATTTACTAAAGATAAGGAAGAGAAATTTGTGTTGATAAAAGGCTTGGCTCATCTAAAAGATGTAGTAACTATAAGAAGTTATTCATTTGATAACAACCTCAAAATACATGGGACAAAATATGATAGAACTTCATGAATAAACAGGAAAAATCTAGAATTAACCTCAAGGATTTAGACTATAGATGTCTCTCTATGGTAGAACTCTAATTCAGCCTACTCAACGGCCAGGACTTGATTCACATTATTACAAAATCTAAACTAAAATATATAAAAAGAAAGTGACAAAAGATTTTAATATCGCTTTCAATAATCCAGAGGAATATGTAAACTGAATAAAATGTTGGAGTTACGAGCATTTCTATCAATCAAAATTGACTGTTGACAATTATAGAATAATAAACTCAACAATAGTAGAACACATATTATTTTAAAGTTCACACAAAATCTTTACCAGTGTGAACAATATTTTTCTATAAAATAAAACATCAATGAATTTATAATGATCCAAATTATGTAAAATATTTCACACAACATAATGGAATTAAATTAGAAATTGAAGAAAAAGATAAAATTACTAAATATATGGAACTAAATAAATTTCTATTCTGCATCCATAAATTTAAAAAATCAAAATTTAAAAGAAAAACACTGAAGTATCATTTAACATTGCTCATAGGAAAAGTACAGACTAGAAAGAAAATCACAGAAAATCTGTTGACAAAGAGAAATGCACTTCCGATTTTTTTGGGAGGGTGTTGTTTTTAAAGATTTCATTTTATTTTTGATTATGTGTATGTGGGTATGTCTGTGTGTGGGCATATGAACATGTGTGCAAGTGCCCACAGGCTCCAGAATTGTTGGATAACCCTGAAGCTGGAGTTATAGGCCATTGTGAGCTGATGGATACGGGCTCTGGGAACTGAACTCCAGTTCTCTATAAGAGCAGTGTCTGCCCTAACCCACTGAGTCGTCTCCAGTCCCCCACTTCCTGTTTTAAATGAATGCAGAGAAAGGAGGAAACAAATCTTAATATGATAGACAGTGTAATACAAGAATAGCATGGCCTGCATTCAAACTTGCAAAGAGCAAATATTTCTGGAAAAATGAACATAAAAGCCGTATAAATCTAGATGTATGCTTTAATGTTAAAAAAAAAAGAGGAAAAGCTGAAGTTGGGACTTAAGATCCTTGTAAGTGTTATTTTTTTATTTTTAATAACAGGAGGATCTGAAATAAAACAAAATAAAATATTAACATCTGTTACATTTGGGTGGTCAATGTTTTAGATCTCTGTTATCACAAGTTATGACCTTTCAGAATATGTGAGATGCTTCATTCAAAATAGAGATGAAATAGTTTAAATAGCTCTTGTCATAGAATTTTGGCAAATGTCTTTTGAACAGCAAAATAAATTAAATTTGTGATTTTTCTCAGGCTTATTTTCCCAGTCAAATAATCCAAATGGATTAATCAGTGATGATTTCTATTTTAAAAAGTGTATTTCTGGTTTCACTCTGATAAGTCATAGGAGTAGGCTAAACATTTTCTGGTATCACTAATGTACAATAAATGTCACATTTCTGAATTTTGAATCCCACTCAAAATGGTTGAGGCGTATAAATATGATAATTGAACAACCCAAAGTCAAGGTATGAACCAAGCTCTTGGTGTAAAGTAGCAGTTCCCATTGGTACCTGGACTCCTCAACCAGCTGCTGTTTCTGCCAATCCTACCCCCAACAATATGAAAGCATGAATACACATGGAAGCACATTTGTCTGGGTTCCATTGGCTAGCCCCTGGTCTAACCAATGAAATGTTTCCCACATTTTTCAGTACCATGTACCATGACCATTTTCCTCTCCTCTTCCTATGCAAAATCCATTCTGTTATTTGTAGAGAATACCTGGATGCTCCCTATCCCAGTCTTTAGGAATTTCCACCTAGCTTAGTCAGGTCATAGGTAACCTATCTCTCTTCTGCTTCCAGTTGGTCTTCTCTCTGCTTAGTGACTTCTCAGTTTAAGCCACCACAAATTAGCCTGGACATTAGCTTGGGTCAAGGTCATGTTGTGAGGTCAAGTTCTGTTTTTAGGAGCTGAAAATGTGTTGATTGCCTAGCATGGCTAAGATTCCAGGGTCAGTTGTCAGCACCACATCATTTTTTTTAACTCAGTTTTTGTTTGTAGTTCTGATTTCTTAATAACTCCCTGAAGCATAAAGCTAAGAGCACCAGATTTGGCTGCCTTCTTATGGAACCTGAAAGAAAGAAACAGGACCCCACATATTAGTCGTCTATACAGCAGCTCGTCTACAAAGTCTTCTTTTGTATTTTTGTACAAATATTTCAGGATCCCACCACTTCATGAAATTTCTGCTGATTATCTACATGCAAAGTCAAATGTATTTAAAGGATTCTTGTGACAGAGCTGCACATGGGCTGGGGAGAGCCCTCCTTACCCTTCATTTTCTTCTAGATGCCTGGCCAGGGGCCAGGATGCCAGTGTACAATCTATCTACTCCCTCTTGCCAATTCATTTGAGCACACCTTGTGCTTTTAGTCATATTTGTTCCCTTACCTCTGACCTGTCTCTGTCAAAAGGCAATTTTAGAGTGGGAGCACTCCCTAAAGTCTTCTTCAGGAATGACTGAAGCCAAGAATTAATTGAGTCTCTCTGCTATCTTTTCTCATTTTCTTGATGGACCTTTTGCACTGTATCCATCTCACGATTCCTTGGCTGGCTTTCCCCCCCTAATTTATTTAAAGAACTGCACATTATAGGCTCTGTTGGTTTTTTTTTCAAAGAGCTCTTAAAATTCTTTCTGGGTCTGTTTACTTTTGAGTTTATGTCTGTCCACCCTTGTTTCCTCTGTTGCCCTATTGCTCAACTTGGACATCTTTAGTCTTTTTAGAAAGGTGCTTTCTTCCAGAATAAGCCCTTGGATGTTGCCAGCAAATAGTTGATTATCTGATGGTTATCTGCATGGCAGCTATCTTTTCTGACCTTCTAGTAAGCAAAAGACACTTGTAGACCCATCTAGACTTTCTAAAGATATTCTGTAGGTGTACAAAGTATTTATGTATGCATATGTTTATATTCCCTTTCCCCTTAACGCTATGCTTAAAATCTTGTGATAGTTCTACTTTTTTTTTGAAGCTGAGAAATTGGGTTCTTCTTTCTCTATAAAGCACTGAATTCAATTCTTGTATGCCTACTCTTTGAAACATTCTATCACACCTCTCTATATAGTCTCTATTTACTACTTAGAACCCCATGTAGTTAGTTTGCTACTGTAGGTTGAGTAGACAACTCTAGCTTGGGCTTTGCTACTTGTAACCTGGTCTAGCATGACCTATGCTAGGACAACTAGAATTTTCAATATGTAATGTCTTACACTATAGCAGGCTCATCATAGCTGATTTAAATGGCAGAGTTAATTCCATGGTAGGCATAAAGGACTTTTGAATTCTAGACTCTGAATTGGAATATCACTGTTTAAGCCAGGTTCTATCATTCACATACATTGCCAGGTAAGTTTGTGAAGAATAGCTCCAAAGTTGTTTTATAAGAGCTAAAGGTGTGAGGGGGTGAATAATTGGGGTCACCATTCATTCTAAATCTGCCTGCCAAAATTTCATCCCCCCAAAATATTTACTTAATCCTACTATAATCAAAATAATTATTGATCAGTAATAGGCTTCTAGTCTTTGAACTGTATATCTAAGGTGAAACTCTGGCACTGTTTGTAGCCTTCATTTATTAGTTATCTGGTTAAAAAACTTCATTTTTCTGAGTTGAACATTTAAAATCTGGAAAGCATTTTCCCATAGGAATGAAAATGGCAATTTGGGATAAAGACAAAGCCACTCCAAGATGTAATTTATAGTATATGAAATAATGCTAAATCATACCATAAATAAATAGTAAATAATTACCTTTGTAAGTGGTTTGTTTAAACATTTGCTATTTAATTAGTGTGAATGAGTCTGCAGTAAGTCTCTCACCAGCATCCTTCCCACTCCCTAATTTGGGGATGAAGTCAAATAATGACTCACTCAGAAGGAAGGAAAGATGCGTTGAGGACCTTTATGTGGTAAGCCCTGTTAGATGTATTATGTAACTTTTACAATAGCCCACTGAAGGTAGTAACAACACACCCTTCTATGTATATTTGAAAAAATTCAGAACAAGTGATGCATAACTTGCCTGTGTTGTAATTCAGGAAGCTGTCTTGAGTACCAGCTCTTCTATTCTGCCCTGTTGCTACAAGCGTTGAGACCAAGCAGCACTGCAGCAGTGTGAATGAAGCTTACACTGAAACCAGCTTGCCATGTGTAAGCAGCAGTTTTTCAGATTTGGCTTGGGAAAATGTCACTCATGCGGCTATTTTGTCTCCCATGACTCCATAAGAGGATGCTGTGCTCCTCCACAGGGAGCTGATGAACCAAAATTATCTTTCAGTATAATCCACCTGAACAGCATTTAAATGTAGCTGCTTACATCATCAAGACCACATGAGGTTCTGATGGCACTGCATGAAGAGTGTTGTTGGTACAAGGCAATAACATAAGGTAAAAAGAAATATGTTGAAGAAAGCAGTCTTCCACTGGGTGGCCAAGGTGAAAGCCACTGAGGCCCCAAAAGGTCAGTGTTCTGCTCAGCCTTTTACTGCAGAATGGGAACAATTGGCAAAACTATGTATAGAAAAAGAAGCACCACCCCCCTCCACACACACTTTACAACTCTCTGTTGTGTCATTAAACATTTTTTCCCCAGCTCTAAGAAATCTTAAGGAACTTATTTTGATTTCCCACGTAGCTCTGACTAGCTAGGACTCCAAATCATGAAACCAGATCCAGTTTCCTCTCTGTTTTATTGGCACACTTTAAGCGTCTCTGGCTAACTAATTTATACACTGCAAAAGTTCTAAAGGTCATCATTTTGAACTTGTAACTGATTTGTTTTTGTTGCAATAATGTTCTATGTCAAGAGCCACAAATCTAGTATCTGCAAAGAGCATGAGAGATTTACATAAGTAAGTGAGGCAAGGCTGAGTGTGAGATAATTGGAATTAACAGGGACAGAGTGAAGAGGATAGTTCACCACTGCAGGCATGCTAATCCAGAGTAACAAGAGAAACACTGCTAGCCAAACAAAACAGGCCTGTACACCAAGGCTGATGCTAGCATACCACTTTGATTATTAATGCACTGTGACTTGCAGACTGGCCCCCCAAAAGCTTCCCACATTTAGTCATTGTAAAAATAGAATGAACCTTTACTGAACCTTTAACCTTGGGAAAAATGGCATTTATTTTAGCCATACATAAAAACATGAAAATTATTCAAACTGTGGGGCAGCATGTGCTAGGTCGATCCATGTGTGCTTTGATTTAACATATCTATCTTTTTGACATCGTTTCTTTGTGGATAAAACGTTCAGAATCTTTCTTTTAGCTTTGTGACATATGTAATACATAACAGCTATCTGTAGTTACTCTACTGTGCAATAGAAAACAACAATTATGAACTTTTAATTACAAGTTGTAGTTTTGTGAAGATGAGCTTCATACTCAAAACGATGAAGTTCTCAGAAGTTGATGTCTCCAAAGAATTCATGCCTGAGCAGCCTGGCAGCCTCGTCTCTTAGCCACATCTTAGCAATGGGAGAAATACGTCTTTGTATTCACTCATTTAAATGGCTGTTCACTCATTCCTTTTTCAACTTTAAGTGTCTTCTCCACAGTCAAAAAGAACCGTAACTTCAGTGGCTTTGCTGGTCTGTGGAGGAGCATTCTTTTCCTCCAAAGGCACATGAGGACAGTTGGGGGTGGGGCGGGAGGCCCTAAGAATCCCAAACACTTTTATGACAACATCCCCACTGCAGGGTGGAGTTTCAAGCAATGCTGGGAAGTTCAAGTCAAGGACTAGAAGAACAAGGCTGAAATCACAATAGGAGAGAGTCCACATTAATTTCTGATTAACTATCAAACAGCTGGTACAGAAAATATGCTAAATATTTCAAAGTGGGAGAAGAGAAAACAGTTCATCCAAGGATGGTTCAGGTTTGCTATGCAAACATGAACCGGGTAAGAACAGCCAAGAAGCTGGGAGGGAGGAAAACCATGGCAGGTAAGTAGGATCACTTAGAGACAAGGATGATTGTATTTTAGTCTTTACTTCTGGAGAGGCATAGTTTCCACACAAGACTTTGCTGCCACCACCTAAGCTAGTATTTTTATTTCTTGGTTGGCATTATCTTGCTCCAGTGGTATATAATATACAGATCAATATTGTATTTGTGCTATCACACATTTCTTAATAAGTTTCAAATGCCCGCCCCTAGGAAAATCTTATTCAAAGAGGACAGGCATACTATTGTGATATCTGCTCATCTTGTTTCTGGAGTTCGCTTCATTGAGAACCAGAACTTCACAACTGTCCTTCATTCTTATTTTTACATGGCTAAGCTTTAGAACACTTTTTGTTTCTTTTGCACTCATATAATCTATACATTACAGGATAATCTCACCAGCCTTGGCAGAGCAGATTGTGCCATCCGAAAGATCATTCCATCCATATGCCTCTGATGGGTGCAGAGAGCTTTTCTATGTTCGACTAAGTCAAAGATCATACCCCGTGTCTGCTCATCCACCTGCCTTGTACCATTATTATGAAAGGAGCTTCTCTCCCCTGTTCTGCTCTACTCAGGTCCCATCACTAAGGCTCTTCCTTGAGACTTCCCAACAGTTCTCTGACCTCTCTATCATTAACATAACCTTAAAAACTCATCTAGTGCTTCCTACCTTACAGTCCTCCCCACACACCCATATCCAACCCCATAAGTAACACATTACATGAGAAATATGTGTAAGGCAATCTTCCAACGAAACTCACATTGCCTCCTCATCCCTCACTGTTGTCTTTTTATTCTATTGAAATTACTCTTTTAAAAAATATTTCTATTCAATTTTGGCAATTTCATACATATGTGCAATGTATTATAAACATACTCACCCTATTGTCCTCTCTTATCTCCCTTTTTTCTTCCAGAACTCCTTCCTATTCCAAGCTATTCCTTCTTATCTTCTCATTTCTTCTTTTCTGTGCATGTGGCATAGTTGCTGCATATTCATAATATCAGCCTTGTTGTGCCCAGAAGACATCATTCCATGGGACTCCGTTCCAACCCCCGACCACTTATACTCTTTCTGCCCCCATTTCTATGATGATTCCAGGACATTGGAGGAAGTGATGTATAAGTTCATATTAGGAATGAACATTCAGAAGTCGTTTATCTATTCTCAGCATCTGACCTCTTATGAGTTGTTATATGAGTTATGAGTATAGTGCAAAAAGAACATTTCTGAACAAGACAAATTGTAGCACACAACTAGGCCTATAAACATGAATATTTAGAAGGCAATTTGATTACATATATTCGTTTAGCTTGATATCAGTACTAAGCTCCATTCTCAGGCCTGTGATATCACCAAGCACAGGGTTTTGCCTAGGTTTGCAGTACCAGGTATGTGTTTCTTTCCATGGAGCAGGCCTAAATCCAACCAGAATATCTCCAAACAATCGCGCCACTATTGCATCAGTGAGGTTACTCTTTTTAAGGTTGTGAGTGAGTTTCATGTTTCTAAGTTTCTTCAGACTCTGATTTTTATTTTAACTTTTTATTATTTTTCAATATTATTGACCAAACTCTTCTTCCAGGAACCTTATTTCTAGATTTCTACCATATAACACTCCCATAATTTTCTTTTTTTCTCTCCAATTGTCTTTTTTCATTCATTTTTTTCATTTATTTTACACACTAACTACAGTTTCCCCTTCCTCCTCTCCTCCCATTCCCTCCCCTCCACTTCCCTTCTATGCCCTCCCCCCCAGCCATGCCTCTGCCTCCAGTCAGAAAGGGACAGGCCTCCCATGGGAGTCAACAAACCATGGCCCATCTAGTTGAGGCAGGACCAAGCTCCTGCATCAAGGTTGGGCGAGGCAACCCAGCATGGGGAATGGGTTCCCAAAAGCCAGCTCAAGCACCAGGGACAGGTCCTGATCCCACTTCCGATTGTCTTTAAATCAGTCTCCATTTTGTTTCTTCTCTCTTTACTTCACACTGTCCAGGTGACTGTAGCAAGCTCTGCTTCCCCTGTCCTCCTTTGTCTAATATTTCTCCCAAGGTCAACACAGCTAGTCAAATAGCATTAATGATCATCTGTATGCAAATGTGTATCTCCAAACATGACTCTCCCCTGTGGTTGGCATCCATTCCAGCTGCCTACACCTTCATTTGGATGTCTCATAGGTTTCATAAAATCAGAAGCAGAACTCTTGGTCTAACCCAAGCCCAACAACCCTTTGTTTCCCTGGTTATTCTCTATAATGAAGCCACAGGGTGTCTTTATACCTTCTCTTTTGTTAATGGCTCCTCCACAGTTGCTACACACACACACACAGAGAGAGAGAGAGAGAGAGAGAGAGAGA
>CABHPH010000781.1:34418-46918 GCA_902168325.1 Peromyscus nudipes
AACACCACGGAAAGACTGACTTTGGACTACAAACTGCTCAGGACAATTTTGAGATTTTGAGATGGCTAGCTGAGATGATCCAGCCTGACAGACTACTTGAACAAGGACTTGAGACAAGCCCTGCACTTTCCCAATATGCAGAGACTGGACAAATGATACAGGACTTGACAATTAACCCAAAAATGTTCTTTTCAGGAATCCCTAAAGATGTCTTTGCCCCTAGAAAGCAGGAAGTAATTTTAAGAAAATGACACCCACATTCCCAAGAGGTGGGATGGGAAGTTTTTGGTTGTTTAATGAGTTAGGGATATTGTCATTGTTTATGATGGCTGGTTACAAGTTGTTAATTGTTAATGGTCAGGAAAAAGGCTGAACATGGAGATTAGATTCAGAGGTTTTGTTTAAAAAGGAAAGAAAAACGAGAAAAGAATATAGATATGAGATAGATCACAGAATCTATTCTGAAAAAAAGATAAGAAATAATAGGATAAATGGGTAGATCACTGAATTTACTCTAAAAAGAAAATGGGGAAGATATAAAAATGACAAGAGGAAAATTACTAAATCTATTATGAAAAGAAAAAATACTTTTAAAAAGGAACTAGTTGTTTTAAATAAGATAAGTAATGAAAATTTTTTGTCTGAGTTTATCAAATGTTACTGGACTGGACATTGTTAATATATATAATGGAGTTTTTATCTGAGTCTGTCAAATGTTAATGGACTCGACATCATTAATGTAATTCTTGACTGTATATATTGTATATACTTATTGGATAGTTTTTCTTGTATTAGTTATAAGCTTTTTTAAATTTTAGACAAAAAAGGGGAAATGAGGTGGTATTGTGTTCCCCAAAATATTGTGCACCCTAATAAACTTATCTGGGGTCAGAGACAGAACAGCCACAATATTAAACATAGAGGATAGGCAGTGGTAGCACACGCCTTTAATCCTAGCATTCCAGAGGCAGAAATCCATGTGTTCAAGGATACAGCCAAGCATGGTGACTCACGCCTTTAATCCCAGAAAGCAAGTCTTTAATCCCAGGGAGTGATGGTGGAAAGCAGAAAGGTCTATAAGGCGTGAGGGCCAGAAACTAGAAGCATTTGGCTGGTTAAGCTTTTAGGTTTTGAGCAGCACAGTTCAGCTGAGAACCATTCGGATATGAGGACACAGAGGCTTCCAGTCCGAGGAAACAAGATCAACTGAGAACTGGCGAGGTGAGGTTAGCTGTGGCTTGTTCTGTCTCTCTGGTCTTCCAGCATTCACTCCAGTACCTGCCTCAGGTTTGATTTTATTAATAAGACCTGTTAAGATTCCTGCTACAGACATATTTTATGTATTATCTTCATTATATTTAATTTTTTTATTTAAAAACCTGGCATATAAAGGAATGGGTTTCCTCATGATGTGTGTGTTACTATACATTCATTAATTCATTCCCTTCCTCTGCAGTCCTTCTCCTTCCCCTTAACCTACTCTTACTGTTCCCTTTACTCCCCCTAAGTGTTCTCTACAGCTTTCATATCGTACGTGTCCCAGTATGCTCCCCTCTTCCCACTTCCCCTCTCTTAGCATTTCTTCCTCTTTAGTCTGTTGTTAGTTCCTTCTCTGGGGTGAGTAGGCATTTGTTCATGTCTCCCCAGGAATAATGTCATAGAATGAAGGCATTTTCTGCATGTATTGAGATGACCACGTTATTTTTGTCCTTGAGTCAACTGGCACATGTTGAGGCATCCTTGCATGGTTGAGATGAAGTGACTTAGTGATAGTATATGATGTTCTTAATCTGACCTTAGATTTGGTTTGCACGATTTTTATTGAGAATGTTCGCATCTACCATTCTCATATTCATTTTCATTGTGTTCTCATCTAGTTCTAGCATCAGGTAATACTGGCTTTATAGAATGTGCATGGAAGTGTACTTTTCATTTCTATTTTATTGACAGTTTTTAAGAGTACTCATGTTAATGGTTCTTTAAAGGTTTGTAGAATTCAGCAGGTTCCATCTGGTATTGAATTTTCTTTGTAGGGTGGCTTTGTTACTACTTCAATCTCGTTGCTTAGTATAGGTCCACTTAAGCTACGTATATTCTCTTGGCTTAATTTTGGTAGGTTGGGTAAGATGTATCTAGGAATTTATTCATTTTCCCCAGATTTCCCAAGTCTTGTGTGATATTCAATCACACTGTGAACCCTGAGTTTGCATATGCATTAGTTAAATAAAATTAATTTTGGGTCAGGAGGCTGAGTTAGCAACTAGTTGACAGAAAGTAATCACAGAGCATCAGAGGGCATCTTGAAGAGATAGAGAGTTGCACCAGAAGTAGTTGGGGGGAGGATTTTGAGTGACATGGTTTTTTTTTTTTTTTTTTTTTTTTGGCAGAGTGGAAGGATGTGCTTTTTGGGAGATGTCAGTAAGGAGAGAAGGTTAGCTAGTTGCCTCTCTAAGCCAGCAGGTTTTCACCCTAGCCTTTGAATCTCAAGTCTTATTTATTAGGGGAAGTGACAGAGCCAGTGCCTCTGGGAACAGAATTCCTGCCAGGCTGCGGCTTGAGCCACTAGGCTGTTGCCAGAAAAGCAGGTCGAGAACTGTGGAGTCGCAATTGCTGAGTGAAATAGCAGTAGATTAAGATGAAGCCACTGTGCCAGAAATAAAACAACACCCAAGATTCTGTTTTTTAAAAAATATGTATTTTCAAAGCATTACTTAGAGATCAGCTGGATTTCACTGAAATGTGTTATAACATTCCTTGTCACCTTTAATTTTGTTATTTTAGTTCTCCTCTGTCATTTTCTTTCATAGATAGTTTGGCTAGCACTTTTTCAATTTTATTATTGTTAAGAATCAATCCTAGCCTTGCTTGTTTCTGTTTACTATTCTTTTAGTTTCCATTTCATTGATTTTTGCCCTGATTTTTATGATTTCTTGCTGTCAACTGCTTTTATAGTTTGAGTTGACTTTGCTTGAAGGCTTTGAGATGTATCATTAGATTTTATATAAATATTTCATATTTATATGTATTTTATATTTAATTTATATTTATATTTCAGAGAGCTCTGACTTTTTAGTGTAAACATTTAGAACTATAAACTTTTAGATAGTTGTACCCCAAAACTTCTTGTAAATTGTGTTTACATTTTCATTTTATTCTAGGAATGTTTTAAGTTCCCTACCTGATTTGTTCAATGGCTCACTGGTTCTTCAAGACTATATTGTTCAGTTTCCAAGTATTTGTGTAGTTTCTATATTTTTCCTGATAATGATTTCTAGCTTTACTCCACTATGATCTGGTAAGATGTGAAAAATTATTTCAAGTCTTAAGTATTTGTTAACATTTGCTTTGTGGCCTGAAATATGAACTGTTTTAGAAAAGGCCCTGTGGGCTCCTCAGAAGAATATGTATTTGGGGAGAAAGTATTCTATAGGTAACTCTTAAGTCCACTTGTCTTTCGGTGTACTTTAACTCTGACATTTCTTTGTTGAACTTTAGTAGGGATGACCTATCTAAGGATGAGAATGGGGCATTGAGACCCATTACTTTATGTCATCCCCTGTTAGATGTTCCCATTAATGTGTCTGTTAGTCTTTGTTTTACAGAATTTAAAGCCTCAACATTTAGTGCATTTACATTTAAACTTGTTACATCATCTCACTACTGCTGAGAGATGTTTACTAAATGCTGTAACTGTCTCGTTTTCTGGTTTGGTTGAATTGATTATTGTTTGTTCTTTTGTTTGTCTCCTATCTGTATCAAGGGTTTGATGACTTAGTGGGTTATCCGTGATGAATTCTCTGCTAGCTCTCTTTTCCTTATCCAGTTTCCCCATGAACTTTACTCTTTTCTAGGCTTCCATTATTGTGGCTCTCTTCCTCCTCTCTATATTGCACTCCTTTGAGCATCTTTGCATTATTGTCCTGGTTGTCATGACCTGCCTTAGTTGTGCTTATCCTGAAACACATCTATTTCCCCATCAGTATAAAAAGAAGCTGAGTTTATATGGATACGGTAGTATATGCCTTTATACACACCACTCTGGAGACAGGGGCAGGCAGATCTCTATGAGTTGGTTGTCACCCTGACCTTCCATAGTCAACTCCAAGGATATATATTAACTGAGACTCTATCAGAAGAAATAGAAGAATAAGCATAAATATAAAAATAAACATATATGTGATGATGATGATGATGATAGGGGGAGGAGGCAGTGGCAATTTAGCTAGATACACCAATCTAGGTTGAGAGTCACATGCTTTCATAGCCTAAACTGTTTCATTCCATGCTTTCTTGTCTTTAGGTTGCTGATGAGAAACACAATGCTGTTTTGATGTGTTAGCCTTTGAAGCTAGAGTTGGTTTTGCCCTTATAGCTCTTAATATTGTTTCTTTGAATTCTGTTTTTGAGGCCATGACTATGATATGCCTATGCTGTGAAAAACTTCCTCCCTGGCCATGTTTATGGAGGGTTCTTAATGCAACTTGTGTGTGGGTATCTATTTCATTCTCTACAGTGGGCAGGGCTTTTTTGGCGCGCACGGGGGGGGGGGGGCTTAATTTCCTTGAGCAGCCTGGGGTTATTATGTTCTTTTGATTGTATCCCAGTGTTTTGGACACATGATCATACTTGTTCTTACTGAAGTTTGAATTAGTCTCATCCTCCACCCCTAGTGTTCTTTCTCCTGCTTGACAGAGTCTATTGGTGACTAATTCCACTGTGTTTTTCAATTTGATTCATTGAAATATTCATTTTTGACTCCTCAATTTGGTTTTCAAAATGTCGATTTGCTGCAACATTTTTTTCCATGTTTCTTTTTCATCCACACTAATGATGCGCTCACCCCAATTGCTGACTTTTCCCTCAGTTTTGCTCACTTTTCTCTCCAAATCCTAGATTAAATTCATTTATTAGCTTCTACAGTCTTCATTATTGCTGCTAAACTTTTGAAATCTCCATCTGGTAATCTATGTGTTTGGGTAATTTTTGAACATGGTAGCTGAGGAGTGATGATTTTGGAAGAGTCTTGTCATTTTTGTTGTGTTTCTTGTGTTTCCGTATTGTAGTTTGCATACCTGCTGGTTTGGATATCTCTTCCCATTTTACTTTTGGATCTTCTTACCATATAGACTTTTCTTGAGGGGTCTATTGCTGTGGAATAATATTTTAATTAGGCAAAGATGTATTGCATGTGTTTATGCTAAGTAATATTTAATTATGTGAAGGTGTATTACATTTGTTTCTGCTGCTTTTGTTAATGATGTAAAGATGTGTTACACTTGTTTATGCTGCATTTGTTTAATTATGTAAAGATGTGTTGCATTTGTTTCACTTTGCCTGCCTAAGGCACCTGATTGGTTTAATAAAAATCTGAACTAGCTAGGCAATATCTAGGCAGGAGAGGGAGAGGGAGAGGGTGGTGCTGGCAGGTAGAGAGAATAAGTAGGAGGAGAAATCTAGGCCTGAGAGAGGAAGAAGAAGAAAAGGAGGAGGAGGAGGAGAACAAGGGAAAAAGAAAGGGACACACCCGGGGCCAGAAGCCAGGTAGCCACCAGCCAGACATGAAGATAGCAGGAAAGTAAGATATATAGAAGGAAGAAAGGTAGAAACCCCCAAGGCAAAATGTAGATGAAAAGAAACAGGTAAAGTTATAAGAGCTATCAAGAAATGAGTCTAAGCTAAGGCTGAGCATTCATAACTAATAAGAAGTGTCTGTGTCATGATTTGGGAGCTCGTTCACAGCCCAAAACAAAGCCTCTTACAGTCTATCCCTGATACTACCCAAAAAAGAGAAAACAAACAGATGTCCTACCATAGCCAAACCATAAACAAATATGGAAGTACAAGTAATTCATTAAAATCCGTTAACACATATATCACCAGTGACCACAAAATAGAACATGGCAAAACTAATGTGATGGTAAAAATTATTCAGAGTAGGTATAGGATAGTAAGTGAATGAAAAAAAAAGTAATGAAGGTAGAGAAATGGAAAAGTAGAAGGGAATCAAGATTAAATAAATAAAGGAAAAAGAAAACTCACTTAGGAAAAATGCTATGGAAGAGAATAAAGTAAGAGTTTAGAGGAAATAAAAAACAAACATTATTTTTCCTATAATGATAAAATTAAAAAATAAAAGTAGATAAGTGTAAGAAGAGGAATCTAAAAACCATAGGCATCCAAAAAAGCAATAAAATAAAAACACTATTCAAAAGATATTAAGGCCAACCATAATGGTGCACACTTTAACTTCAGTGGTTGAGAGGCAGAGGCAGGATTTCTAAGTTCCAGGCCAGTCTGGTCTACACTGGAAGCCCCAGGACAGCCAGAGCTACATAGAGAGACCCTGTGTCAAAAATAATAATAGTAAGTAAAATTAAATTAAATTAAAACATAGTAGGATAAAAAGGAAGGAACAGGAACCAAAAAGAAGAAAAAATAAAGGAAGAAAGGAAATGAGACTTGCCAGTTACAAAAATGTGCATGTAAAAGCAGGTGAATATATGAAGGGAATTTAAAAAGTCATAGTCTTAAAACTATGATATAGTAAGTATGCCGCTAAACGTGTGGTAAAAAAGAAGGGAAGCATGAATAATAAAGAAAAGCAAATGAAAGGGCCGGGGCTCTGGCTCTGCCACTGAGCATACCTGCTGCTCTTCCAGAGGGGTGGTGTTCCACTGCCAGCACCTATGGCTCAGGAGCACCTAAACTCCAGTTCCATGGGGTCAAACACCCTCTTCTGCCTCCCACAGCTACAGGCACATAGTGGTGCACAGACATATGTGCAGGCACTCACACTCACACACACACACACACACACACACACACACACTAAACAAACAAACAAACAAACAAACAAATCTTCAAAGAGAAAGATAAAAGATGTGTTGGAGAGCAACTTCATCTGGGTCCCTGAAACCTGGAGACAGAGGAGGGTTCAGCTGAGCTTGAGAGCTTGTCTTTTCTATGTTTTTTGTTTGTTTGTTTTTTACTGCAACTGAGCCTGTTAGTATTAGACAGATGCACAGTGTCTGAACAGCTGCCTTCACTTCAATAATTTCCTTCCTTTGCACACTAGGAGTCCCCGCTGACCCCACTTAGCTTTTCAGTCTGCACTAATGAGGTTCTCTCATTCTCCAATGACTTCTCATGTCATTCCTCCAGCTGATATTCTGGTTGGGGGTGTCTCCCAAGTGTGCATGGGAGTTAGAGAGGCAATTCCAGCTCTGATATCTGTACAGGTTGAGAACCTGTCTTTGCTACTTCAGGATCTTCCCAGGATCATCACCCTGCTGGAAAGACATGGTTAGGGAGGTCAAGCAGAGCTCAGGCTTCTTGGGTTTTACAGAACTGACAGTCAGATAGGTGGCTCCAGAGGTTGATCCACCTGCTGACGTCAGACTCATCCAATCAAACTCCAGTTATTCCCAGCTGACAGAATCTCAGATCTGCTTCCAGCTACCAAGGGCGAAGCTATTTTTCCTTGTGAGCCATTGCAGTTTTGGACATGTCAGCATCAGGCCGACAAGCTTTCCATAACTGCCCCTCAGAGTTGTGTCTCATTTAGGGACTGTGGCAAGTAAAATTCTGCCTCCCTGGATGAGAGGTTGTCCCATTTTCAGGCCCTCTTAGGAGAGCATGTGGTCCCTGCCCTCCATTTGATCATGACAAGGGTAATCTTTTTGTACACTGTGAAGATTTGTCACTTGGGTTGGTTTAATTAAAAAGCTGAATTGCCAATAGCTAGGCAGGATTTGGGGGACAGAAAGGATGCTGGGAAGAAAAAGGGTGGAGACATGGAGAGTCGCCAGTCAGATGTAGTGGAAGCAGCATGGACATCACAGAGTAAAGATAATAAAGCCATGAGACAAAAAAATACATTGATAAAAATGGGTTAAGTTTTAAGAGCTAGTTAGAAACAAGCCTAAGCGATTGGTTGAGCTTTCATAATTAATAATAAGTCTCTGTGTCATGATTTGAGAGCTGGCTGGTGTAGTAGGAGTTATTTGTCCTATCAGCCTGCTTCCAAATCATGACACAGAGACTTATTATTAATTATAAATGCCCAGCCAATAGCTTAGGCTTGCTACTAACAAGCTCTTACAACTTAAATTAATCGGTATTTCTTATCTAAGTTCTACCACATGGCTAATGGCTTATTTCCTCATTTTCTACATGTCCTGCCTGCTCTGTGTCTCCTCAGACTCCAACCTCCTTCTTCCCAGCCTCCTCCTAGTCTAGCTCTTCTTCCCAACCTCTTCTTGCCTAACAATAGGCCTGTCAGCTCTTTATTAAACAATGAGAATAATACATATTGACAGTGTACAAAGATTATTCCACAGCATCCCCATTAAGATAATATTCCACAGCAGGCATCTATGTTTTTGTGTATTATTCTTAGTTTTACCCAATATGTTATATAATATACAACATCAAAGTCTACAGGTTTTGTCATTTTACCAGCTGTATTGAGGTATGGAAATCTGAACTCTTTTTAAACCCTTTACCTTCTAATTTTTGAATTATAATTATTTTAAATATTTACTTTGTATAGATTTTTAATCAGTACAGACAACGTGAGGTTTTTGTTTTGACTGCCAAACATAATTGAAAAACTTGATATGAGGGTTTTATATCTATCTAAACTTTCTTTACTATGTAATTTCTGATCAGAAAATGTTGTTTTTTTCCCCTTGGTGAAAAGTCTTTTTAGCTTTCCTTTATCTCAGAATGATAATCAGCTTGTTACACAGTCTTTTCTGACACCACAGTGTAGGTCTATGGGCAGGAGTTGGGAAACCTATTTTCAGAATGGCAATGGTAAAGATTTTGGACTGTGCTACTTTGTATAGATGAGGTTATAGGATTTGTTTTCCCTCCCGTGTAAAAAGACTGGCTCTGATAAGCATCTCTTGCGGTTTTTAGTTCATTTTGGATAGACAAACTTTCAGCTAAAGCTGTTTGTTTTTGTTTATTGACATCTGTTGACATTTTGAGGTTCTGAGCCTGTTCAGGTGACTGAAATTTATAAGGAGAAAGAAAATACAAGAGCATTTCTCCCCATTGTTCTAGGGTGGACATTGCTAGCTGATCTGGCTTTTCTCTGCCTTGTGCAGAATTTTTTATTTGGCTTTATAATATAATATACATTTTTTAATTGTATTTGACAATGGCAATTGGGAGAGTGAGTCTACTTCATTTCCTGGGCTGGAAGCTTCTTCACATGTTCTTTAGTCATCATCTCTGTCTATGGCCTTGGATACAGTTTTTCTCGTTGTAATAACTTGAAATTGCTCTTAGTGTTTACTCTGATCTCTGTTAATCCATTATTTATATTTTCTGTTGATTTGTAATGTATTTTTAAGCTACTGTAAGAGCCATTATGTTCTTTCTATGAAAGACTATTTCCCTGAAATACTGAGTTCTGAAAATTTTATAGTCATAAATCCCTTTCTTCTATCTTATGACTGTTCTGCTTTCACACTGTAAATTTTTATTGATTGCTGCACTTATGCATAACTTTTAAGTAATACTACACAAATTATAATTGGTTGTAATTACCATAAACCAAAACGAACACTTTGGGAGTGAGAAGAGGCAAAGACATGTATCTCACAGGCACTATAACTGCTTTGAATGATAAAAACACTCAATAAAAAATAAGTTATAATAGTAATAAAAAGAAAGCATGAGGAAAGTGAAATCAAGAAAATACAGAAATACAAAGATGTGGAAACTTCTTTCTCCCACAGAAACAATTCAATATAATACCTGGATAATTTCTTTCTGTGAGAAGTTCAGAAACAAGCTAAGTGGTGCTTGTACTCCTGGAACAACACTAATCCAATCAAAGACACTTTGAAACATCTATACAGCATGGACCCTTCTTCCTTCACTGAGATACATACAGCAGGAAGTCCCTCAGCTCTGGACTATTGAGGGTGGCAGTAGGGAACTTGCCCTGGACACTTTGTCCAGTGTTCTGGCTTTTCAGGGGACAGCACAAGAAGATGACATTTGTCATATCTGTTGTGTAGTAAGGCTTGGGTCCAATAAACCCAGAAGCCAGAATTCCACTAAGAAGAAAACGAGACTCCAGAGGACTGTACTGCAGATGGGGACCAGAGAAAGGAAGAGATTAGGTACAGTGAATGAAGAAAACAAATCTCTCTAATTGGGAATTTACAAACACAGATCAGAGATGACACAAGAAACAAACAACAACAACAAAGAATCCTGTAAAAGCTTCTACTTAGGTTGATTGTGGGTGGGCAGTTTAAAGATTCAATCTGATAAAACTAGAAAAGACATCTTTCAGTTTTGCAGATCTCAATACATAATAACAAGAACATAAAGAAACAAGGAATCATGGCCCAAACAAAAGAACAGAGTAAATTCCTAGAAATCAATGCTAAAGAGGCAAAGATACACACATTATCTGACAATGAATTTAAAATGACACTTTTGAGGATTCTGGATAAACTCAGGCAAATGATGTCTAAACATGGGAATCTTAACAAAGCTGTGAAAGGTCAAAGAGCTGAAATCTCAACAGTGGTAAAGAAGAGTAGACTCAATCAATCAGAAGATGGGAACCCTGGACTAAAAACTGACCATTTAAAATTACACAATCAGAGGAGGAAAATCAAAAGAAAATGAAATAATGAGGGCATTATACAATATTATAAGATCCAAAGGCTTGTAGCCATATTATAATGCAAAAATTCATTCAGTACAGCTTCCAAAGTCCCCATAGTCTCTAAGAGTCTTAAACTTATTCAAAAATCTAAATTCAAAATCTCTTCTGAGATTCATGCAATCTCTTAACTGTAATCCCCTATAAAACTGAAATCAAAAAGTAGATCACATACTTCCAACATATAAGGGCACAGGATATACATTACCATTCCAAAACATAGGGGACATAGTGAGGAAATACCTCACTAAAGCAAGACCAAAAACCATCTGGGCAAACTTCAAACTCTTCATCTCTGTGACTGATGTCAAAACTCTCTTTATATCTCCATCTCCTCTCAATTTTGTTGACTGTACCATACTTCTTTCTCTTGGACTGGTTCCACTCCCTGTTATCTGGTTTCCTTGGCAGGTATCCCATGACTCTGGCATCTTCAACATTTTGGGATCTCCAAGGCAATTCGGGCTTCACCTTCACAGCTCCACGCAATGGCCTCTTTAGGCCTCCATTCAGAAACCCCTATGGCACATGCCTAGCTTCAGCATCTTTCCTTATTCATATGGGAGATTATATAACCCTTTTCTTTAATCCTTAACTGTTATGGAACAATCATTTTGTATTCTGTAACGATGTGTTGATCTAATTGGTTTAATAAAGAGCTAAGTTGCCAATAGCTAGGCAGGAAGAGGTTAGGTATGACTGCAGATAGGGAGAGAACTTTGTAGGATGAAGAAATACATAGTCACAAGCCAGATGCAGAGGAAGCAGGACATGTACAAGATGAGATAACAAGCCATGAGCCACATGACAACAAGTAAATTAATAAAAATGAGTTAATTTAAGTTAGAAGAGCTAGTTAGAAATAAGCCTAAGCTATTGACCAAGCATTTATAATTAAATGGTCTCTGTGTAGTTATTTGGGAGCTGGCTGGAAGAACAGAATATTCTGCCTGCACTTGACTCTAAAGTCAGAACCACATGGCAGAAGCTGCCAAGTTCTGCTGCTTGCTGGGGCTGGAACACGTCCCCCTTTTTCACCAGGTTTCTGTTTTTATGGTTTCCTTCACTACCTAAAATTAGCTGTTCTGAAACTTGATCTGTAGACCATGCTGGCCTCAGACTCAGAGATCTGCCTGCCTCTGCTTCTGGAGCGCTGGGATTAAAGGCAGGCATGTGTCACCACACCTGGATCTTAGCTTTTATTGAATTCCTTTTCACAAATTGGAAGCTTAGCTGGGTGGGGTCTTATCCTGAGGTCATCAGTCTCTTTATTCCACTTACCATCAGGATTTTATTTAATCTGTTTATCTCCTTGAACACAGAACATAGCTCCATTCCACTTCTTTGTGCCTCTTTTCTACTCAAATTATATATTTTATAACTTTTCCTGTTCAGTCTATTTCTTTTCAGTATAGATCTACATAAGCATGGACACTAATAACCACACAGTATAGTCTACTCTAGTCTGTTTTTGAAATCTCCTCTGCAAATTCAGTTCATCCAAAACTCAATTTAGCCTCAGGCAGATTTTTTTGGACAAGGGCAGAAAGCAGTCATATTCTTCTCCAAAATATCACAAGAATAGTCTGTAGGCCACATACTAAATTTCTTCTTCCCTGAAACCCCTTGAACCAGGCCCCCACACTTCAAATGACCCTAAGGACTTCCGTGTTCCTACTAGATGGCCCATTAAGCCCCACTTGATGTGCTCAACTGCTTTTCTAATCCAAAATAAAGTCCCAAAGTACACATTCCTCCAAATAAAATGCTGGTCAGACCTATCACAGCAATACCCCAGTCCTGTCCC
>CABHPH010000781.1:51918-55659 GCA_902168325.1 Peromyscus nudipes
AGAGATGAGTACTGAAGTTAGAGAACAATTTGCAGGAGTCTGATGAATTTTCTCATTATTTCCCCCTCTCTTTTTTTTTTCTTAAAAATCATTTTATTAGACTTAATAGATAACTAAAATCTAGCATTTAGAGAGAAGCAGTATTATAAATTGAGTTTTCAGATAGTGTCTAAAAACTTGGTTATTAACAGATTTGAAACTGCACTGGCAATTTAAGTTTTACAAATAATTTTCTATATTTTACAAAATATTAAAAGTATATTTAGCACTAGCTACATAGCCAGTTGGAAGAAAGTGTGAAGGAACAGGAGTGGGGGTGGGGAGCAAATGCCTTTTAGTACATGATTGGGCTCCAAGTGTGTTTTAATATGCTGTGGGTGTGGCAGTTACACGACTAATTGTTAACAGGAAGAAAGAAATGGAGACAAAAAGATAAAATCATTGTTTAGTTCTGTTTCTTTGTAGTATGAAATGCAACTTGGTTGTTTAAATCTGGAAGTCCCTCTTACTTACCAACAGTTCTCAGCAGATATTTTTTCCCATATTTTTAGTATAAAAACAGTCACTATTCTTAGGACAAGTATTCCATTCTGCTCCATATAATTTTATTGTTCTTGGTGTGAACAGTGATAAAATAATTATTCTTGCCCTGATTTTCAAGGATTATCATCTCAGCTGATGACATTTCCCCACAAGTCACTTTAGCACCTATTGTTGTGAATACAAACTCTAGCACAGAGCTATAAGGAGCATCCCAAAGTCTGCAGATGAAAACTGTAGTCAAGGCAGCCACTAGCTCTTGAATATTGCAGGCTCATGTGACTCCAGGATCATGAGTTCCCACTGAGATGCTGTGTGAGCTTCTCTGGGCTGCTGTGACAAAACACCCCAAGCTAAGTTACTTAGAACTTCAGACATTTGTCTCAAAATCAAGGTATCAGCAAGGCCATGTTTTGAAGGCCTGAGGAAGGGCCGTTCTGTGGCTTTCTCCTAGACCCTGGAAGCATAAGGCATTCTTTGCTTTCTTCTCCTTGTGTCTCTTCAATTTTTCCACACCACCTATTTATGAATATTACACCAGTAATACTCAGTTGGGGACTAGCCTAAAGATTTCCTTTAACTTGATTATCATTGTGAAGGCTCTACTACTAAACAAGGTCACTTTCAGAGATAATGGAAGCTAGACTTTCAACATGTGCTATTGTGCAACCAACATACAGTTTGTGTCTTCTACTCTTAACATCTGTAGGAATTCCCAGAGTATGAATTATAAGCTACCCGGGGCTACTCCCTACACATTCTGAGAAGTGGGGTTCCTACATACTGCTCAGGAAAAGCTCTGTCTGAACAATGCTACTTCAGTGACTGCTGTGTCCTCTTGAGGATATATTAGAAGAGAAACATGAGATGGTTGCCCATAAATGAACAAATAGTTGGGTAATCGGAAATGATGCTACATGTCTAGGAAGAAAACAAGAATAAGGGAGATTACCTGCTAAGCCAGATAGTTAGCAATAGCTACTCTGAGTTAAAGATCTTTAACCTATACTTAAAGGATGAGGAAAAGCTCAAGAGAGAGTGAAAAATAGGTAATTTCATATTCCAAGCATAAGCAACAGTGTGTGCAATTGCTCAGAAGCAGGAAGGACCTTGGCCTATTTTAAGATATGGAACAGAGATGATTCCACTTTGCTATATCTGTATTCCAAAGTGATAGAAAAATACCTAATTTACATATATCAGAAGACAGAATAGATTGGACTCTCTTTTCAATCCCCATTGTGTCTCCTCCTAGTTTTGATTATTGACTAACCGCTGCTAGTCACATCCTCTATCCTCTCCATTCTGAAACTTGCTTTCCTTGTTCAGACCCTTGTCCTTGCTAAAGGATTCCTGCACAATTGTCTCACTTCTACGCCTGTTCTTTTAAATGGACTTTCACATCCCAGCTAGAGAGTACTAGCAGTTGAGTCATTGTTGGGCTGTGTTACCCTGCCAAATCCACACCCTGTACAGCATGACTCTAGAAGCCTTCTATTATGATCTCTTAAGGATTCCCATGCTTTGGTTCCAGTTCCCAGTTCCGGCCAATAATCTCTCAATCCCTGCCATCAACTGCCTGGAAACATTCTGCAGTCTGCCCTTTGTTGTCATGATCACAGCTGGAGATCAAGGTCATGCAGATGCTTTGGTCTAGGCAGGCTTTGGTAAAGTCTAGTAAATTCTTTGACAACCAGATTATGGGCTTTCTTCTCAGTGATTCCTTCCTAGAGCATCCTAACTTACCCAGCCCTCCATGAGGAGGCTTCCATGCACAAGTCCTGATCCTTTCCCTCAGCACACTGCTTTTGATGTTCTGTTTATCAGGTTGTTTCATTGAGAAAAACTTCGGACAGGCAGTACATATGCATATCCAAGCCAGTACCTAGAACACAGAGGATGTCCAGAAATCTTCTATTGAGTTCATGACACGTATGATTCAGCTTAAGACAAAGTAAAGCAATAAAATTCACAAGTTGAAGCCCTTTCAGATAGCTAAGTGAATATAGCAATTATTTTATTCTAACTCATTTTTCCCTTGCTCGTTTAAATCCTCCTTTCTGTACTAGCAGCTTTTGCGATTCAGAAGCTTCCCCATCCTGACTCACTTGACTGGAAACCAATACACTAAAAGTTCTGAGGCACAGTACCTTAGTCATGGAACTCCTGTCACTTCAAACTCAACCCAAACTTAAGCACAACATTCCATGAAGAAATCACATCCTCTTGGCCACTTGGAGATGTTCCCCCAAAATGTCTGAGTACATCTTCCTGAATGGCTACAAATTCTTCCAGGTGTCTTTCATTAGAATGTTCCAGAATTATGTAACACTCTGTCACCAATATTTAAAACAGGTGTCATCCATACATTGTGCACCTCTGCATCTTTCTCTTTAGTTGAGAGCAGGCATTGGCATGGGGAAGTTATTAATAGAGTCAAGAGGGCAAAGCACAGAGATCTATTAATGGTCCTCAAGTTTGCTCAAGAATATTTCTTTCTAGCACAACATATGTACAAGATTATGTGCTAGGAGATGGAAGGGAGTTCCTTGGGCAGAAGTACAAGGCCCCGCAGCTTGCTTTTTTTTTTTTTTTTTTTTTTGAGACAGCACCCAGCAAAATGTGCCTATGTTGTGCTATATCCTGTGCATATTTTAGGGACAAGTGTCAAGACATGCTTCACGAGCACAAGTGTATTCTATTTGTGCCAGCATTTGAACAATAAAGGAGGGTATCAAAGGAAAGTAAGTAGAATTTCTTCTGATCTCGATGAGGCTGCCATCCAAGAAGCCCTATTGACAGTTCCCTGAACATAACCCAGCTACACACTTAGGTGGAGTACACAGACAACCAGTGGCTCCAGACCCAGAATAATCATATTCCTATTCGAGCCCTGTTTTCTTTGGAGTGAAGTGCAGCGATGACTAGATCCCATGGCTATTTGTTGGAACCTTGCCTTCCAACACCACAGCTGTTTGGGCTCAGGGGTAAGAGAAGGTCATGGTAGCATCCAAGGCTATGAGAAAAAGCAACCGTCATAATTACAACCGTCTTTGTTGGCTGAATTTTACACCATAGAATCATAGGATTGCCATTTTGCCAGGAGGTGACAGGCTACCTTTCTGCTCAACTGTCCCCTCCCCTGCCCAGGGTACCTCCATCTGCAGGGTGCAGGAACTGGTGGACAACGACTCCCAACAG
>CABHPH010000782.1:10104-20334 GCA_902168325.1 Peromyscus nudipes
GTGTGTGTGTGTGTGTGTGTGTGTGTGTGTGTGTGTGTGTGTGTGTGTGTTTGGGGGACAAGTTCTCCCTAGGAGATTCTGGCTTGTGCTGAACTCATTATCTCCCCTCAGCCTCCTGAGTGCTGAAATAATAGATGTAAACCTCTATGCCCACTTTTTTTTTCAAGAGTATGTTTTTGCTATTCCTTTTAGAAGCTGTAGTTTACTTTATTAACGTTTCTGAGGAAGCTGTTTTGTACATTATTAAACATAATAATAAAAAAAAACAACTGTTAGATACAGAGTTACATGGTTTTAAAGAGTATAGACTTAAGGGCCAAGTTCGGACATAATAAAATCCCAGCTGGATCTCATTCGGGGCAATATTTACTCATTTTGTCTGGTCTCAGATTTGTACAGAGGTGCTTGAGGTCCTGTCTGGCATATAAATGCACAATGAATTATAGCACATTGATGCTTCTTTCTTTCCTTGGATGTCATGTTCTGATGTCTGGTTGGAGTCTGTGTGGTGGGATCAGGGGATGGGTCAAGGTAGCCGCTGATAGCTTTATGGAAAGAACCCAGCCATTGCTTCTCAGTTGTGGGATAATGTGATTGACTCCAGCTTTCCGACCTATGTCAGGGGGACTGTTTCTTGTCAGCCAGCTGGAGGCTTTTGCTGAGCTTGGTGCATATGACCCCTCACTCAAGTCGTGACCCTGTCAGTAGGAAATTACAGATTTATTGAGTCTATGCAAACAGATCACATGATTGCATGTCCTTATCTAAGCAACACAGTTTAGGATTCAAAAGGCATATGAGGGGCATGAACAAAGTTGCCAGAGTCGCATAAGAGAGGATGGGAAGTCCCAACCCTCGGGCATCAGGTGATGTGTAAAAACAGCTGGAAACCCAGTGTTTATTGACAGTCAACCTTAAAGGTGCCTCTCTTCTTAGCTAGGTGTTTAAAATCATTTTAGGTTATTGTGTTGATTGATTATATAACTGTCTAATTTTGATTTTCGCACTTTCCGTGTGCTTTCATTCTCGTCTTGGTTATGAGCCTGAGGAGGGAAAGTAAGGAAGATTTTATTCTCACCCCATACTCACCCAGGAATACATTGATTTTAAATTATACATCACCCACTAGTTTGGGTGAAGTAATAAATAAATTAAGACTAGAGGAGGGAGCATAAAACAATCCATATTTTATTGACACTCCTGGTGATTTCACTTTTTGGCCCACTGTTTGAAAAAAAATGAGTTCCATTTTTGTCTTTCCAAAAAGTAGTAGTCTCCACCTTTGCAGGTCGATGACCCAGCAGTTATCTGAGTGCTTCTAGCTGCTCATCACTGGTGCTGATTTCTTACCTTCCAGGTTTGCGTTATTGTGAACATATTTTGTTTGTGCTTATTTTTGAAATTTAAATATGAAAGTTAGCACTTAATTGACCATGATATTATAAAGTTGATAACATAACATTAAATATAAAATGTTTCATTATGATGGCATTTTTACACATACTATTTTTATTCTTTGAAAATTTTTTATATCTATATAAATTTTTTAAAATCATATTCTCTCCTGATTTCTTCCTTAACTCCTCCCAGTCCATCTCCACTCCTTTCTAACTTCGTTTCCTCTTTTCTTTTTTAGAAATAACCCACTGAGTCCAATTTGTGCTGCCCACGTTTTTTTGTGTATCGGACCTCCCCTGGAATATGGTCTACCTAGCAAGGCCATATTCTTTAAGAGAACCGACTCCCCTTACCCTAGAAGCCATCAACTGTCAATAGCTCCAGTGGTGGGGTTATATGACCCTCTGGCTCTTCCATGCTGGAAAGGTATCTGACTGGATCTTGCCCTGGCAACCACAGCTGCTATGAGTTCATTCAGCAACAGACTGGGCCTGCCATGACAGAAGACACTCTTTCCCTCCCATTCTCCTCAAGCTCTGGCTCCTAAAATCTTTCCACCTCCTCTTTTGAAATAGTCCCTGAGCCTTGCAGGGTGGGATACACCCATCCTATGTGTGCCTGAACCCTCCACAGATGCTTTTATTCTCTTCAGAAAGAAACTTCTCCGATGAGCCCTGAGAGCCGTACTCATCTATGGGTGTAGAGATACAAATTTGGATGGTATCAAAATAATAGGAGTAACTTGACCCTGAGGGCCTATGAGTTCCCTTACCATGGAACAGATTAACTGTACAAGGTACAAGTTTTACCCTGTGGAATAAACCTTCAAGCAAAAAATGTTTGGTTGCCTGTATAACATTGCTACCACTATTGCATTCATGGGCATACTTTGCCACAGAGGTTATTATTGTAGCTCACAGTGTTCGTAGTTGGGCAAGACTATTGATTTCTCTCTCTCCCTCTCCCTCTCCCTCTCCCCCTCCCTCCCCCCCCCCTCTCTCTCTCTCTTTCTCTCTCTCTCTCCTAGTAAGTACCAATATAGCACCTTCTGGTACTATGAAAGCTAGTCAGCAGTGATACCTGACACTATTTCTTTTTAAAAAGTGAGATGTAATTTTCACCTGTATTTCTCGGCAATTTTTTCCCCTCAAAATTATCCTCCTATGTATTTCTTTGCATTTTATGGTTTACCTGCCCCCCACCCCCCAAGCTCTGTTAGTTGGACTTAATTAGAAGTATTGTGTTCAGGAAATATATAAAACTTTCTGAGTACAGCACTAAGCCAGCATTAGTTTGTTTCTAACAGTGTAAGCCTTTTGTGAATTCTTTCCATTTCTTTCTTTTTTCTGTCTTCATATCTGTAACTCCTGCCTTGTTCTTACCGATGTGTTGCTTTCTGTGTGGATGATACAGCCTCATAATTCTACTTGAAAAGATTTGCGGTATCGTGGCCAGGGTTTAGGTTTATTAGAGGAAAGCCTCGGAGCCTGAGGCATGATTGTTGGCAGACACACCGGTGTCAGCCCCACAACCAGGGCTAACAATTGTCCCTGCATAGCCAGTTTATCTAAGGAAATGAGAATGTCTTCATACTGGAACATGGAGTGAATGGGATGCTTGGTGGCTGTCTTTTGTGTAAAGAGCTGTGTGCACACTAGACTAGTATTCCCTACCATCCAGATAATGCCCTCCTTCACCTTTTCCCAGCTACTGGTCTTTGTCCTCTGCACCTTCAGCCATATTTGATGCATGCTTTTTTTCCTGTAACCTACTGCCACCCTTTGTGGTAAGAAAAGGTGTTGGCTGTCTTAGTGTTTCAGGCTTCTATTGCAAAATACCTTGAACAGGGTAACTGATAAACAGCAGTGATCTAGATCTATTTCTCACAGCCCTGGAATGTGTGAAGTGCAACAGCAAGGCTCCCAGAGATTGGTCTCTCCGAGACCTATTTCCTGGTCATAGATGAACCTTCTCACCCTGTCCTCACAGGGCAGGAGTGTGGCCTCTTTGGAGCCTCCCCTGTAAAGGCAGGATCTCACTCATGCCTCCTAATCACCTCCCACTGACCTGGACTTCTGACACTATCACTTTGGAATCCAGAATTTCAACACTTAAATTCTGAGCAGATACTTAGACTTCAGTACAGACTATATTTATTGCATGATTTTTATGGCTTTTAAATACCCTCTGAGTATTGTATCACTTCAGATATTATTATGTCCATTTGTGTTTACCTTTGAGCTTGAGGATACATAACTGAAGGATGGATAGATCCTTGTACAGTTGATGGGGTTCAACAAGCATGGTGTCAAACTTTCCATGAGTTTAAATCCTGGTGCAACCTCTTTCTGTCTGTGTTGTCTTGGATGTAGAAGCATCTATATCTTCACTGAGTAAAGACGGCTTCTCTACAACAAGTTGCTCTGAAGACCAACTGAACTAATGTTTTAAAGCAGTTGTAATGTGTGTGTGTGTGTGTGTGTGTGTGTGTGTGTGTGGTACATGGTCACCATTATTAATGTGTTAGTAAGGGAATGACAAAAACATAAGATGCTTACCCTAGTAGTTACTTTCCCAGACACTGAAAGTTGAGTGTGTGCTCTCAGAGTTTCCCTTAGCCTAACAGGTGTGTGCAGATTAGCCACTACATTTATTGTAGTCAAATGGCTCCAAATCATGAAGGTTGCAGTGTGGTATAATCGATGTTTAGATCAGAGCAAAGTATGCTGAACATTTGCCTGTGAGAGACTTTCAGACTGCTCACATTTTGGCTTTTAGGTGAACGTGTCAATTTTTCTCAGTGTTGGTTGCTCATTTTTAGCATCTATAAGTATCAGACTTTTAATGACTATTCTCCCTACCCAGGGTGTCTTTTCTTGAGAATAAATGAACTAGTGCATTAAAATACTAGTGCATTAAAATACGTTGTAAACCCGAAAGGCCTCTCTAAAGTGGCTGCAGTGTCATTGTTAATGATGGGGACTCATTTATTTAGAGCGCTTTAGGGCTCTTTGCATTTGGTTTGAATCTATGCTGGAAAAATGCTCACGTGGAATAAGAGGAACACGAACACACACACACACACACACACACACTGCCATTTGTATTTCATCAGTTTGGTTTTTCTAAAGAAGAAAAGAAGAGACAAAGCACTCTTAGCATCATTTCAAACTCTCTGGTTGGCAATGGAATGCCTAGCACCTCTTCTAAACCGTTTCCTTGCTGCATATTTTCTTTAATTGCATGGACAGTTCATCTGATGACAAATGTGACCCAGTTCCCGGCCAATAGCAATCACTCTCATTGTCCAGTTACGTTTTTCAATTTATTCTTCCCTTACTTTCAGTCACATGTTGATTATCTTTGATGGTTTTTGGTTACTTTAGGTCTGTTCAATTTGAGACTTTTTTTGTGTGTGTGTGAGGGAGGGAATAGATTGAGACAGTGAGATGGGGTTTTATGTAGCACAGGCTAGCCTTAAATTTGCTAAGTGTCCTAGGATTGCCGTGAAATGGTTTATAAGGTGCTGAGGATCCAACTTAGACCATTATGCATTCAAGGAAAGAACTCTACCAACTGAGCCACACCCTCAGCCCTTCATCTTCTTATTTTGCATCTCCTCCCCCAACACCTAGACTTGAAGCTTGGGTATTGAAACAGAGCCCTCAACTGTTTCCCTTGTCTTTTCTTATTTAGGATTTGGACTGTAAGCAGACATAAATTCTTTGACCATAGCGGGACTGACATCAGCTGTGATACAAAGCCACAATCTTGCATTGACCTTCCCCTCTGATGAACCTGTTTGCTTTGCTACTTCGTTGTTTTCTGGGGTGGAGCGTGCTTCCTGCTAGCCTCACTATTCTGAGGATCCTGTTGGGAAGAATCCGTTGTGGACTAGAGGGACACAGTATGGTGGGTTTTCAAACACAAGTTTCTATTAGATGCTGCTGCCTGGGCAGATTGAGAGCCACCAGGGACCTGTATAAACTGGTCTTTCCTGTGGAGACAGAAACCAGTCTGTATGTTCAGGACTACAAGCAAGTCCCACCTACTTCCCTGGCTGAATCTTGACAGCTGGGTGGTCAATTCTGAGTTAGTGTTCATCTTATTAGCTCAAGCATGGCTAAGTAATGAAAAAGATTTATTAACTGAACCGTGGTAAGCATACCTAGTTATTTAGTTGCATTCCATTATTCCCTGTGCACTTGTGGCTGTGTGCTCTGTGTTATGTTTTATGTGGGGAAATCCTGCAGAGTGGAGTATTTCTGTCCATTGCTCTCCATGGCTCACTGAGTACCTTTGCCTGGTTACTTGGTCATGGTGGGAATATTTCCACAACTGAAGTCAACAGGTGGGACAAATGGTGGATTGTCGCCCTTCCCACCTCCATTTAGTTCCCAAGAGACCACTAGACTCATTGTATTCTGTTTCAGCGTATAATTGCAAGAGTCCCTTACTGAACAAAATTTCCATGACAAAAGAGCTGCCTTTTTATACTTGGAAGTTTTTTTTTTTTTTTTTTTACACCAAGTTCTCAAAAGACCTGTTTGATCAAGTACTTGTGCTATAGTGAGTTGCTGAGACTTCTTTTTTTCCCTTCCTTTCTTTCTTTCTTTCTTTCTTTCTTTCTTTCTTTCTTTCTTTCTTCCTTCCTTCCTTCCTTCCTTCCTTCCTTCCTTCCTTCCTTCCTTCCTCCCCGCCTCTCTCTGTCTCTGTCTCTGTCTCTGTCTCTCTCTCTCTCTCTCTCTCTCTCTGTGTGTGTGTGTGTGTGTTGCCTTGGGAGGTCAGAGGACAACTTGTAGAGGTTGATTCTTCCCTTCGGGATGCTGGGGACTTGGCAGCAAGTGCCTTTACCTGAGTCACCTCCTGGGCTCCCAAGTAGCCCTTTTACAGATGACCTCACTTTGATGAGAGATTCTTTTAGCATCTTTACCTTATCTGGCCCTGAGCAGAGTGGGGATAAGAGCCTGCTTACCTTATGGTTGTGCTCACTAATGGTCTCTTTTTCATCTTTCTGGCTCTGCTTAGAATAGTAAGGCGTCTTCTGGAGGTGGCAGGCTGTAGCTGGGACTGGTCTGCCACTTGTGACCAGGTGAAGATGGAAGAGTGGCCCACTTGTTCATGAACTCTTTAGAATATAAAGCACTAACAACACTCTTTCCCTTCTGGATTTGAGACCTCACTTTCCAAATTCTTGAGACGAAGCTGAAGCTTAAAATCAAAGTTCACCTTTGATTTCAAAAGCCAAGAATATTTTGTGTTTTAAGATTAATTTCCTAAAGTTGATACTTTATTTAAATGTATAACACTGAAGTGTAAATCACAAAGGAGAAAGCAGACATTGCCATCGCATCTACGCTTTTACTGATTTTCCAAAGCATTCTGGAGTTTGGATCCTGCTGGCAAGGGTCTCTTACTTACCACTCCTCCCACTCTTCTCCCTGCTTAGCCTGGAAGTGGGGGTCTCATTTGCTAAAGGTAATTTGTCTCCACAAAGAGCTGAATTCTTTCTTTGTGAATGTTCTTTTGTTGTGCGGATCACCAAATGCTCTTCAAAAGCGCGCTCACAGAAGGTCAGAAGTGTAGGATTGCAAGATGCAAATATGGACTATTGTTTTGTGTTTTAAATTAGGGATCTCAAACTGATTTTCCATAGAGAAACACCCTGTTTTGAAGTAATTTAGTTTTTATTCTCACCACCTGGAGTATACTTGGATTCCGTAATTTAGTCGAGTTTCCCACACTGAATCTAGGGAGAAAACATGTTGGAACTGAACATAAAATTGGGGTGTCAACAATTCCGAGTTGTAGTGGAACTTTCATGCTGTTTAATTTGTCATCCATAAAATTGGGATGGCTTCCAAACCTGGAAAGCAATATTTGACAGTAATAGCAAGCCGCATAGCATTGCCTGACTTACACAGAGCACGCTTGATCGCCTCTGTCATTTACACAGGCGGGCAAACTTGTCTCAGGCTGAGTAACTCCTAGTATTGGATCCTCCACTTACTCAAGTCTCTCTTGCTTGCTGATGCCATAGAATAATTAGTCCATGTAAGGGCCTAACTTGAGACTGTCCTTGAAAGTAGAACTCCGATTCCTGACTCTTCTGGAATTTACATTATTTTATGTGGTAAGTTTCAGTGACAAACTGTTTGCTTCTTTCCCCTATTGATTTCACCATCATTCATGTGCTTTAAAATGCTGGTCCAGAAGCCCGGTGAAATTTGTATTTCAGAAGGTTCCTGGTCTATGAGATAGCCAATTGCTGCATGTGATTGTTTGTTAATTCAAACTAAATTAAATTTTGGAGGCTCGGCATAGTGATGGGTCAAGAGGGAGAATAAAAAAGAGATTGTTGTTAGCCTTGGCCAGGATGGAATCCCAGGATGGAATCCCATCAGCCTATGACTAGGAAGAAAGACGGAAACACCAGTGGAAAGTAAAGCAGGTTGCTAATTTTGGTCAAAATAAATTTCCCAGGTTTTCAGAGGATTTTATAATTGAATATTAGACACTTTCTTAAATGCATTTAGTGTAACCCAGTCCCCACTCTGAAGTCCTTTAGGGTTTCAGATAGCATGTGTTGGTGCCAGGCATCTTCCAGGTCAGGAGAGGGTGCCATGAAACCTGCCTTCCTATTGGCTAATCTCCTTTCCTCTCCCTTCTCACTTGCAGACACACAGGACCCACTGTAGGCTACGGGCTATACCAGGTGTTTTCCAGATCAGGCAATGTCCCCATTTCTGCTTCCATCTCTATAGTAATCCCCCCCCCCCCAATGACTACAGTGATCTTAATGTGGTTTCTGCTTCTGCCTTTTACTCTGCTGTAAAACAGGTCCGCAGGGTTCCTTTGCACGGTCCGCAGAGTAAGCATCTTTAGATCATAATTCAGATTATATCACTCTTCTGATGGAAGCCTGTACTGTGACAGTGAGAACAATATCTAAGCTATTAAAAAATAAAATAAAAACCAAACTTTTTGTTTTTGTTTGTTTGTTGTTGTGTAATTTAAGATTTATTTAATTAGTTTACATTGTGGCTTTTGCCTGCATGTATGAAGGTGTCAGATTTCCTGGATCTGGAGTTACAGACAGTTGTGAGCTGCCATGTGGGTTCTGGGAATTGGACCTGGGTCCTTTGGAAGAGCAGCCAGTGCTCTTAATTGCTGAGCCATCTCTTCAGCCCCCAAACTTTGTTTATTATCTCTCTGTGTGTGTGTGAGCATATGTTTATGTATAAGTACAGTTCTGAGTGTAGAGGACAACCTGATCATCCTCACTTAATACCTTGCTTAAACATAGTCTCTTTGTTATTTACCTCTGTGTGTTGCCAAGGTAACTTTGCCCCTGTGTTCCTGGGGATTCTATTCTCTACACCTCCCACCTCACCATAGGGATTATTGGTGCATATTACAGTGTCAGATTTATGTGGATTTGGGGGCTTCCTCCATAGGTGCCTATACTTTGACAGTACTTTATCTACTGACTGACCACCCAGGCCATGAAGAAATGCTTTATGAGAAAGCTATGTCATCAGATGTAAGCACAGAGGATATTAACATACTCTATAGTTCTACCAAAATGTTCTAAATTATGTCAATCGGATATTGATCCATATTTTAAAAAATTCTCAATACATGCACCAAAAAAAAGTGTCAAGTTGTTCCTTTGTGTCTGAGTTTTTCTCACACTGGTTTTCTGCCCAGATGACTGCTGTTGTAAGGTTCTGTGACGCTAAGACCTTCTTCAATGAAATGACATCCATAGTATCCGTTGTTTTCACCTACATAGCACAGAGAATGAAAGGCGTTGTATGAATGAGTCCCTTTTCTTTTTACTTTTGTTTGTAAGCTTTATCTTTTACTGCTATAAAGTAATGCCAGTACAAAGTTGATAATCTTTTCCTGAGGATTATGAAAATTGAAAACACACTTAGTCATCCTGCTAAATACATATATACACTAGATACTTCCATTTTTTTCTTTCCCTTTCTCCATTCTGAGGGGTTTATTTGGAAGGGCCTATTTTATTTTGAGGAAATGAAAGAGAATTCAGACTTTCATGAACACAGTCCTGGACCTTCTCTTCTCAGCCATTGCAAGTTTATCTCAAATAATGAAACCATTGCAGAAATACACCCAAACTGATAGTAACCTATACACTTACCTGCCTTTCTCCCGGGAGATGATCTCAATCGTGAGTATCCCTCTAAGTCTATATCTGTGTGGACTCAAGGTAAAAGTAACACGGAATGTTTCAGTTCTTCAGTGACTTTTGGGAGAGCTTTCCTCTCTCTCCGTACAGGTTGTGAGCTGTCCAGTCTGACAGACCCTTACACCTCAGTTCTTCCACGGTCATGTGTCCTGCTGGGTTGCTTGGTGTTCTTGACAGTGTTATTGTACTTGTGTTGAGAGTCTCATGTTGGGAACTCAGCCCGTAGATTGGAGCCTGGAACTCTGAGCCGTCATGTCCATTTATTCCAAGCTACCATACAGCTGTTATCACTTGCTCTATCTCATAACCATGAGAACCTGTTAGAAAGTTATGTGGCCATCCAGACTTCCACTGTCTTTTTTTTTTGAATTTTTTATTAAGAAATTTTTTATTCATTTTACATACCAATCACAGATCCCCCTCCTCCCTCCTTCCACTCCTCCAACCTTCCCCCACCCTTCCCCCCCCCCCACCCCCCCCCCCCCGTTCCCTCCTACAAGAAGGTAAGGCCTACCATGGGGAGTCAGCAGAGCGTGGTCCATTCAGTAGAGGCAGGCCAAAACCCTTACCCCCTGCCTCAAGGTTGTGGGATGTGTCCCACCATAGGTAGGTGA
>CABHPH010000782.1:20434-41004 GCA_902168325.1 Peromyscus nudipes
TCAAGGTTGTGGGATGTGTCCCACCATAGGTAGGTGATGGGTTCCAAAAAGCCAGCTCATGCACCAGGGATGGATCCTGATCCTCCTACCTGGGGGCCCCTTGAGCAGATCAAGCTACACAACTGTCTCACTTATGCAGAGGGCCACTGTCTTTTACCTAAAACGAGGGCTTACCTATGACCGTCTCAGCTTTCTTCTTGTCCTCATCCACAGGCTATTCTGACAGCAGACTGGTCTTAAAGCATGTACTAGTAAGGACTTGGGAGTCCTCCCTCAAATCCTCCAGTGGTTTCACAGATTCATCATCACATACAAACTTCTTGTCGTGATCTGACTTCGGGTAGCACCATACCATGTTGGCTGGTGGTCGTTGTCTGTCTTCCTCATTCTGTCCTTGAATTCTACAGTACTATGTGATCATCCTTTCTGAAAGCTGTTGCTCATTACCACTTCTGCCTGGAATGATATCCTTCCCATCTGGAGGTCTCTCCTTTACTGTATTGCTTTCTACGAGACTTGTGTCATCACTCTGTCTACCCAAGGGTTCCATATTCTACAGCTCCTTCTCCATGTAGTATGTTTTCTGTGATCCATTCTCTACAACAGGATGTTTTTCGTGAAGCATCGCTTTTTTCCCCCCTCATATCATTAGCCTCTTGCACATATTAGATGCTAGCTATAATGCAGGTATAAAAGCTATGCCAAAATGTCAGTAGACAAACTCAAATTTTAATTCCACATTTGCCTCTTATTTTTTTAACATTTGCCTTGGGTTTTCATTGTCAGTGATCTCTGGTCTGAGCATGGGTATTTTCAGAAGAAACAAAGAACTGCTATTAGCTAATTAGTCTATGCATGATTAACTTGGAGTTTTCATTGAGATATTTTGACCTTTTTAGCATAGTCAAATGGAGGTTGTAATTATTACCTTGTTTTACTTAGTCTGACTTACCGGTCTTTATTATAAACATTTCAAGTGGTTTCATAGAACCAATTTTTATCTTATGGAAGAAAACATAAACATTATGGTGTTTAAATGCTATTTAAAAAAATAAAATTGAACTCTTTAGTATAAAGGAAATGGTTATTATTTCACTACTTCCATACCTGCATGTGCATCTGCAGATTACGTCATTTAAATAATTCTTAGTCCTTATTGATTTCTAAGTATAATATATTCTGGTTGATTTACGTTATTTTTCAATTTGGGGTTTAAAAGATAAGTAAAGTTGCTAGTCATAGTGGCAAATACCTTTAGGAGGTAGATCTCTCTGAGTTTGAGGCCAGCTTGGTCTACATAGAGAGTTCTAGGACAGCCAGAGCTGTATAGAGAGACCTCACTCCCAGCCCAGCCCCTGAAAAGAAAGAAAAGATAAACAAACTGCAACACTTAGTCTGATATGTAGTCGTACATGTATGATCTCCAATGTGTACTTAGAACAATGCTGCAGTGTGATCCAAACCTCCTCTGTTTGTGGTCCATGGTAGAAAGGCAGGATTTGTTTCCTTACAGACCGGCTAAAACCCAAGCATGGGTCAGTGTGTTGTTAGATGTTTAGGTTTTGCTGATGAGATTTCAGTCCTTCAGCCTCCTGGTTGCTACCACATTGACCTTTTTTTCGGTTGCAAATCAATGGCATCATCTCATTTGTAAACCCATCAAAGGCATTACTGTACTGTCAGAAGAAAGGGCAGACTCTGACTCCTGCCTGCAAGTGGCCTGAAAGTCTCTGCAAGATAAGGTCTTGTCCTCTGATCCATGCTCCTCTGTTAATGATACCATTTGTGCTAATTGCTTATGACTTCTCCTGTTGTCGGCCATGTGCAAATGGGCCCCATTTGGTAGGTAATGCCCTTTTTTTCTCTGCTTCCCATTTTAAAATTCTGCTCCGGAATCATTTAGCAATCATTGCATTCCAAGTGGAGAATCGTTAGCCTATGGTTTCATGTCATTGCTCACATTTCTCATAGGTGGGTACCTACTAGAAGTCATGGTTCTGATGTTTGTCCCCTGCTTTCCTGGGGCCTTCAATGTGTAGTGTCTGGTCACTGCAGCCTGCTACACTCAGGAGTTTTCTTTGACAGAGGACCACCGCAGGCTCACTTTCTCTGACTCTTTTTACTCCTTCCTAGGCGGACACATTTTCTCCTGCCTTTGAAACCTGTATTATCTCTCTGACCTCGCTTAACACAAATGTTAATGTTTTAGATTGAGCTCTGAATATGTTTGCCTCTCCTGCCACAGTGTGGCTTTCTAGGGGCCAGGAATCAAATGTGAGGTATCTCTTGTTATGAAATACTAGTTATTAAAATTTTAGAATTTATATACTTTTGGGTGAGTTAGTAAGGCTGTATTATATTGTATATATTCCATACAGGCTCATAGTTTTGTTTTAGTTGGGGATCTGCTGAAGAAAGATCACATCTACTACAGATTGATTTTTTTTGTGCTAAGGAAACAGTACTGAAGTAAGCTGAGTGCATCTTAGGACCTGTTCTTCCAGCGGTAGGACTGAGACTGCCCCGGGCCATCTAGATGGGTTCTGTATTGCCTGTGTGGTTTTTGCTGGAGGAGCGAAAAGCACGCCCACTCCTGGGCATCACTGGCAGCATTTCTAAGCAGTTCTCAGGTGTCCTGTTGCCTGCAGATCGGAACTACATCTTGAGAGCATTTGACCTGTTTTCTTGCAGCGATCTTCTGCCTTCAGCATGTGTCTGATTTATTACTACTTGCCTGCATGCAGTATCAGTGCAATAGTGTAGCAGGTTAAATATCTCCTGAAGACCCTGGGAAAAGCGTTTGATTTCCACACACTACAATCCTTTTAAAGGCACATCTATCTCTCTGAGGTCCCAGAAAGCAGTTAGGTATGTTTCTGTTCTTTACACATGTCATTAAGATAGGCACTTAGTCATTATGGTGTCTCTCACTTTCTTTTCACTGCTGTTTCAATCCTACCCATCAAATCAAGACTTTCTCTCCTCCTACCACATTCATTATCTCTCTCTGTCAGTTTAAAACCCCACTTTGCTCCACTCCCTTTGTTTTATATGGCTTTCGAAATTGGTCTATGAATCAGTCTCATTTTAATAGTTTTTTAGGTCTTTGTAGTTGTACCAACAGAGCTAAGGTAAGGTTTTCCTTCAATGTTATAATTCCTTAAATTTTCTGCCGCATCTAACTCACTGTTATTGGTTGCCATAGACTAATTTTCTTCTTCACGTGAATACTGGCTTTGTGTGTTAATCCTGCTTGTTTTGATAGACTTAACTTCTTGCCTTTGAATATTGTAAATAGCAACATTTTCTTTTACTTTAAAATGCATTTATTTCTAAGATTAAGAGTCAGGGTTTGCTCCACATGAACGCCATCAACATAATGCTAAGAAGTGATTCTAATCATAATAGTAGCTGATTTACCTTCATAATTTTACCAAGATTCTTTTTGGTTTTTGAGACAGGGTCTTGTTATATAGCCCAGACTGTTTTGGAACTCACAATGTAGACCAGGCTGGCCTCAAACTCAAAGAGATCTGCCTGCTTTGGGCTCCCAGTGCTGGGATTAAAGGCATGTGCCACCATATCCAGCTTCTAAGATTCTTAAATTCTTACTTATTTATTTGTTTATTTAATGTGCACTGGTGTTTTGCCTGTATATACTTTCTGTGAGGGTGTCAGATCCTCTGGAACTGGGAAACCAGTGCTCTTAACTTCTGAGCCATCTCTCCGGCCCCCGTAAAGTCTTAATTCTATATCTTGCTATATTTTCTTTTCGATATTTGGTAAAGAAGGGAATGAACTGTGTGCTTTTAGTGTATTCATCTTAAATGGTTTCTTTAAAAAGTCAATGCAAATCTGCACATGTCCTTTGGGGCTTATACTTCATGTTTTTCAAGGATAAAATCCCCCCAAAAGCCTCCCATTAGTTTCTTCTGTAAAAAAATGGCTGTAAATGGATTGTTTGATGCTGCATATAGGTTTGAACTTTGAATGGTCCTTTAGTTAACTTTCAACACCAACATCATGGATTATATTTTATGTAACTGTATTTAAGTTATTTAATCCTTGTAGTTAGATACCACTTTCCTTGCCAATTTGACTTTCAGAATGAAATAGAAAGGCCTCATAATCTTCCTATTCCTGAGTTCAACTAAGAATGCATGAGCTAGTTATTCTGTGTACTTTGTAAAAGCCTGTTTCTACCAGAACCATAATTTAATTCTAATGAAGTAAAACGGACAATACTATGCATATTATTTAATTCTTAAACCATTGTCATATTTTTACATTATCATATCCTTTTTACACACACACACACACACACACACACACACACACACATATATATATATATATTTTTTCTCCTCCCCTCCCAACCCCCAGACAGAACCTCATTACAAAGACCTGGCTAGCCTCAGGTTTGTGGGAATCCTCCTGCCTCTTTCTTTCCTAGTATCAGTGTGTACCACCACACCACGCTCATAACTGGTTGTGATAAAACAGTTGACTGTTAACGTGCCTGGATCTGTGATGTAATGGGATGAGGTTAGTTTCTGGGGTACCTGTTCCACTCCAGTTAATTATCTAGTTTACCCAAAGCTGCCTATTCCTCCATTTGTCCATAATGCTATGGTTTTCATATGCAAATAGATATTTGCCATGATGGAACAGGTTGGACTTCTCATGTGGTTCTAAATTGAAGCCCATGGGAACCACTTAGGTTTGGCAGGGAGCAGACTCACTGTGGCGGCATGAAAGTGCTTTTTTTTTTTTTTTTTTTTTCAGGTATAGCTGTGCGAGTGTAGTGATATACTTTGGCTGTGCGTAAGATCGGGCTGTTGGTGCTAAAATTTAAAAGGTTCTGCCTGTGGATTGTAGGAAGACAAATGGTGCATCTCTGGAAGTGAGGGAAAATAGTACTGTAATTCAGTGTCACGGCGATAGAAATGGAAACCTTAACTAGTCATCTTTTATTTTCAGCTCAGACAAGTACCTATAAAATATAACCCAGATGGGGCAGCCATGATAGTAAAGATACAGAAATGACATTTGGCTGATGAATTTTCTCCTACCCTTTACTTCCCACTTTTATTTTTATACAAAATATTTTATGGTGAAAGTTGCTTGTTTATGTATCCAAGGTCACATCCATAGAATAAAAATGGTTTTTTGTTTGTTTATTGTTTTTGGTGTGTATAGTGTGTTGTGATATTAAATTATTTCAGTAAACTTTTTTGTTTTTGGTAAACTTTGGTTTCATTCTCCTCTGCTAATTACTAGTTTTTGTTTTCTCTTTGTTGCTAAACTCCAATCTAGCATAAATTGGGATGTGCTTTGGATGGTGTACCTCATTTCATGTTTACTTCTGAATATATCCTGATTTGTTGTGGTGGTTACGGGTTTCTTTTTATTGTTGTTGATTGTTTTGATTTAGAGAGAGGGTCTTAGTCTATCACCCTGGCTGATCTGGAACTCACTGTGTAGACAAGGCTGGCCTGGAGCTCACTGTGTAGACAAGGCTGGCCTGAAACTCCCTGTGTAGAAAGGCTGGCCTGAAGCTCACTGTATAGACAAGGCTGGTCTGAAACTCACTGTGTAGTCAAGGCTGGCCTGAAACTCACTATGTAGACAGGTTGGCCTAAAAGTCACTGTGTAGACAAGATTGGCCTAGAACTCAGGGAGATTATCCTGCCCATGCCTCAAAAGTGCAGAGATTAAAGGCTGGCTTTTTAAGTTCGTTTGTTTTTCTGAGTGCATCTTCTAAAGGCATTTGGGATACATTGTTCTGCTTTGCCTGCCTGTTTGCCTACTGAAGTTAGAAAAGCCTCTGGAGAGATCAGAGCAGTAATACAGTTTGCTGAGTGGTCTCTAATCAGACAGTGTCACCCTCCTTATGCCTTGGATTGAACTGAGAAAAGAACCCAGGAAGAAGATGCAATGATCGTGGGTCTGTAGAAGTGATGTTCGTGATGCAGTGAGAGGTGTTCCTCAGCCTCTCCAGCCTTATTGCCTCCTACAGCACTCTTCTCCTCACCTGCTGGGTCTTCAGAGACTTCTTAGGATGAATCAGTCCTCAGAGAAGGTCCGGAAGTGAAAGAAAAGAAAGCGCTGGTATCTTGTAATTCGTATATAATTTCTTTCACTCCACCCAGGGGTCCCATGAAGTAAGCAAGAGCATTTGAATGGGAGTTAGTTACTCAGAGTTCAGGCTCTGGTATTTCAAGCTGCTTGGTGTATTTCTCTCTCTCTCTCTCTCTCTCTCTCTCTCTCTCTCTCTCTCTCTCTCTCTCTCTCTCTCTCTGTGTGTGTGTGTATGTGTGTTTATAAGCCTGATAGATATGCACAATTACCTTCATTATATTTACGGTCTGATACAGAACCCTTGGCAGAAAGCAGTAGATACCATTTCCTTAAAGATGTGTTTGTGATAAGGAGACTGACTATGCAGAGAACCCAAAGACTTGAATTTTCATGGATATTATTCATTTTTAGTTTATGTCCTGGGGTCGTTTTCAGAGACAAAAAGCTCACCTAGAACACCGTTCATCACATTGTGATTAAGAAATCATTTGTTTTTGACCTATATTAACTTGAGCTGATATCTATTAAAATTTAAAAGTTCATGGGCCAGTTTTGAAAAGTACAAGATTTTAGGAAGACAGAATTAAACTAATAACTAATCATTATTACTATAAACTTGAAACAAATGAACATAAGCTGTAAAAGTGATTAGTGCTTAAACTTTCATTTAGGTTTTCTCAGCCCTTTGTTGATACTGTCAAGGACAGCCAAGTCTCTGGCTAATCACAAGCCCAGAAATGCCCTGGCGTGCATGTTTCTTATCATGTAAAATCTCCCGAAATACTTTTCTCTGGGCCTTTCCTTTCTACAGTCTACTTTGGAGGTAAAATCTATTAGGCCTCCTTCCTCCGGCAGCCCTTCATTTTTATTGTTTCCTGGACTCTGCCGAGGGCTTTGAGTTTTATTGTTTTAATAAGTGTTGAATTGTTTATTAGACAAAATTAGGTGATTCTGTGCATAGCTTTTGCATTCCACAATAAATTCAAATCCTTATTATATTTTATTAGATAGATGGATGCATAGATCAACAGGTGATAGATGGATCCCTATGCAGTGCTCTGTATAAAGACAAAAAAATATGCCAAAGCCCATACACTGGTTGCTACTCAGTGGCACATCCTATATCCATGCAATAGAGTGTTAATTTTATTGTTTGTGAAGCCCTAATTATCCCCTTCAGACTATTAAATATTGATGGGAAGTGTGATAGACTAGTCTTTCTAAGAAGAAGTGCGTCTTAAATACATTTAAAGGCAAATCACTGATTTTGAATGTTTTATGCATGGCGTCCTGAGGAGAGAAGGATGTAAAGACTGAAATGGGAAAAAGCTGAGATGAAGAATGGATGAGATGGCTTAACAGTTAAGAGCACTTGCTGCATTTGCAAAGGACTCCGTTTCAGTTTATCATGCATATTCTGCCTCGCAGCTGTTTGCAACTCCAATTCCAGGAGATACGCCACTGTCTTCTGGTTTCTACAGCCCCAAGGCACACATGTATGTGATTCAAATACATACATGTGGTCAAACCTCATACACATAAACCAAAAGTTAATCTTTTTTTTCTTTGTTTGTTTTTGTTTTTGTTTTTGTTTTTGTTTTTGTTTTTTGAGACAGGGTTTCTCTGTGCAGTTATGGTGCCTGCCCTGGATCTCGCTCTGTAGATCAGGCTGGCCTCCAGCTCACAGAGATCCGCCTGGTTCTGTCTCCGAGTGCTGGGATTAAAGGCATGTGCCACCACTGCCCAGTCCTAAAAGTTAATCTTTAAAAAATTGATTTGCATTTGACTATATGCCTTAAATACTTTCCATATTCAGTTGGCATAGAATTAGCTTCCATTAATTGCTTTCAATCAGCTTATAGTCAAGAAATGTAGCAGTATTTACCTTTCCATGTGTTTAATCTATATACTGTTGTCAATTCAGGTATACACATCTCCTTTAGATACTAAACCAATGGACAGGGATTGTTAAAAGTTCATTGCTTTCAGAGAGCCTCAAGGCCTTTTGTTGAGCTGTTTTTAACGCATTGGATTCTTAGAAGGAAACTATGACAGAAGCCAGCAGGCAAACTGCCCATCCATGCCTTAGCCCCCTCCTCTCTTCTGTTCCTTCCTGCTAATCTTTAGTTGATAGAACACAACTCCAAACTGATCCTGGGTCCGCAGCACCTACAGTGGATGATGGAGGCTGCTGACAGTTGCTTAGACTATTGGCATCGTCCGTCTTTCTATGTTGTTCATCTTTACACATTGAGAAAACACAGCGTTCACTTTTGAGGGCAGGCGAGATGGTTCATTGGGTAAAGGTTGTTGTGCCAAGCCTGACACCGTGAGTTCCGTTTTTTTTTTATCATTGAAAATAGATTTTTTTCTCACATAATGCATTCTGACTACAGTTTCCCTTCCTTCTACTCCTTTCCAACTTCCCTCCCATCTGGACCAATCCCCTTTCTGTCTCTCATTGGAGAACAAATAGACTTCTAAGGAATAATAATAAAATATAATAAGAAAAGAAAAACTAACACATTGAAATTGGACACAAACAAACAGAAGAGCCCAAGGGAAGGCACAAGAAACAGACTCACTCGTTTGAACACTCAGGAATCCCATAAAAATACTAACCCGGAAGCCGTATTATTTATGCTAAAGACCTGTAGGGTAAAAAGAGAGAAGAAAAAAATATAAATAAAATAAAATGAAGTAAAAATAAAAATGATAAGATAAAATTTAAGGGGAAAAAAAAAAGAAAAGGCCTAACCAGGCATTGTGAGACAAGGAACCTGCCAAGATGCCATTGAGTTCATTTTCTGTTGGCATTGACTGCTGGGCTCGTTTGCTTCCACAGTGAGACTCCCTTGGAGGAAACAATTTATGAGTTCCATTTTTAATGAAAGGAAAGTTCTGAAAGCTCTAAGCACACACACACAAAATGAATATATATGTATATATAATATTAAATATATTATATATAACTTTATAGTATAGCACACAGAGTGAATATATACACATAATATTAAATATATATAACAGCAACACATTTATCTATCTATCTATCTATCTATCTATTTATTTATTCCCCGCCCCCCCCCTTGGTTTTTCAAGACAGGGTTTCTCAGTGTGTAGCCCTGGCTGTCCTGGAACTTGCTTTGTAAACCACACTGGCCTCAAACTCACGGAGTTCCCCCTTGTTTTTGCCTCCTGAGTGCTCGGATGAAAGGCGTGTGCCACCACTACCCAGCATAACAATATTTTTTTTTTTTTTTTTTTGGTTTTTCGAAACAGGGTTTCTCTGTGTAGCTTTGTGCCTTTCCTGGAGCTCACTTGGTAGCCCAGGCTGGCCTCGAACTCACAGAGATCCGCCTGGCTCTGCCTCCCAAGTGCTGGGGTTAAAGGCGTGCGCCACCAACGCCCGGCTAATATTTTTTTTTTTTTAAAGAAAATATGCTTGAAAAGAAATTAGATTCTAGAATTTCTAGTTTTCACTTAAGATACACTGTAGAAGATCTTTTGGGACCTATCAGCAGAAATTGATGCCTTACAGTGTTATTTAACTATTCAAGGGAAGTAATTATGTTTTCATGATTTCTAAATTAGCGTGGTAAAATTATCTCTAGGTTTCTCAAGGGAACATCAGTTTATTATGTCAACAAAATTTTATGCTAGGTAAAATGAGCTGAGCACCCAATCCTATTTTTCCCTAGAAGGCAAAACAGTTAGTGGTTTCTTTCTTTCACACACTGAAACTGTTTCCATCTCTGACTGTCAACAGGATTCTTGTGGTTCTGCGGTGATGTGCAGAGCATGACCCATCCCTGCCCCAGTGACCTTGTATTTTAGTAAAGGAGATGAACACCAAAAGTTTTACTTTCATGTGGATTGGGGATGTGACTCGGTGGGTAAGAGCACTTGTTGAACAAGTCAGGACCTGAGTTTGAATCTCTAGCACCCTTACAGCTTGGCCACACACATGCACATAACTCCAGGGCTCTGTGAGGTGGAGACAGGAGGATTGCTAGGGTTTGCTGAGAACCAGCTAGCTTTGGCTAAGTGAATTTTACAATAATCTTACCTTGGTCCTAACTTCCCATGTGCACCTTGTACCTACCATGCTGCTGCTTCTACTCTAGTAGTCATACGTAGATATCCGAGCATCCTCTTAGGCAGCCTCAGCCTTCAAACTAGCTATCTGTCTTTTGTCAATTCATCAACTTATATTAAAGTTTGATTTCATTGTGATTTCCTTATGCCCCACACATTTTTTTATTTTTTTTTTTTTTTTTTTTGGTTTTTCGAGACAGGGTTTCTCTGTGTAGCTTTGCCCCTTTCCTGGAACTCACTCTGTAGACCAGGCTGGCCTTGAACTCACAGAGATCTGCCTACCTCTGCCTCCCGAGTGCTGGGATTAAAGGCGTGCCCCACCACCGCTTGGCGCATCTCACATTTTAAATAAATTCTTTGTTTATTTTTACTGTAGCCGCTTTTTGGGAGTCTTAAACCCACACGAATGATGCTAACAGTTATATCACATGATATATTTTAATTGACAGGTATTCACAGCCGTCAGTTTCAGTTAACGCTATAATCACACTAGAAATCTTGTGTGCTGCATTCTTTTCTTTAGCTTTTTTTCTCATTCTCCTCTTTTCTCCATCGTTTCGTGCATTCTAAACTTCCACCCCTCTTCCTTTTGTAAAAACTGAGAAAATTAAGGTTGTATTATAGATTCTCCTTTACCCTCAAATCCTAAAGTATCTCTCAAATTAAAGTGTAGACCCCATCCAATGTTATTCCATTATCCATCTTCATCGTGTTATCCTCAGATATTTCTTATCAAGATGAATCATCTCCATTAACATATAACTATGTTTAATTATTTCTCATCTTGAAACAAACCAAAGCTTTCTGTTGATCCATATGTTCTTAGATCCTTCCTCAAATTCCTGTCTGGAACACTCAGGCTTCCTGTAGAACAGTGGTTCTCAGCCTTCCTAATGCTGTGACCCTTTTATACAGTTCCTCATCTTGTAGTGACCTGGAGTCATAGAATTATTTTCATTGCTACTTCATAGCAGTAATTTTGCTATTATTATGAATCCTAATGTAAATATCTCATAGACAGATGGTAATTTGATTGGCAAGGGGGTCATGACTTATAGGTTGAGAACTAGTGCTGTAGAAGGTCATAAACTTTCTCCCCTCCTGCTTTTGTGGTCATGGCTCAGCATGGATTCAGTTCTACCACCTACACAGTTAGGTCCTTGTTTTGACCCTCTGGCCACAGGGGCACAAAGAACAGAATGCTTTCAATCCCCCTTTACCTAGTGCTTAAACAATATTGGTTTTTTCAGACACTGAGCTCTCCTTTTCCCCCAAGCCAGGGTTTCCTTTTACATCTTTACATGATTACAGCTCTTTCCAATCCCCGACCTTCTCACACCCTCTCCTCAATTCCATCAAGGTAGAAAGTACAGGAAGAAGTTCTTGCCCGAAGGACTTGAGGGGTGATAATGTTCACATTCACATGAATATTCCCAGTACTGGGAAGCTGAAACAGAATGATTGTAAGTTCGAGGCCATTCTGGGCCATGTAGCTACTTTGAGGTGAGTCTAGGCTATCTGGCAAGAGTATGTATTTCTCAAAAAGAAAACAATCACAATACAAATATTTGTGTATTGAAGCTCACATAAGGAAGAGAAGTCAGCACTGTGATAATAATTTAAATTGTTTATAAAAATGGTATAACACACACACACACACACACACACACAAACGATTCCCTTTTAAGGTCTCATTTGTGATAAGAGGTACAGGAAATATGTACTCTGCTGAAAAGTTCTGTCATTGGCGCTGCAATCTTAGTGACATTTGTATGGATTACAGGTGACTACCTTAGTCATTATCGAAGTCTGCCCTTTTATAAATGAAGGGAAACATCTAACTCCTATTCATTTTTTTATGTTAAGCTGGGTGGTGGTGGCGCACGCCTTTAATCCCAGCACTCGGGAGGCAGAGCCAGGCGAATCTCTGTGAGTTCCAGGTCAGCCTGGGCTACAGAATGAGTTCCAGGACAGGCTCCAAAGCTCGCTGTCTTGAAAAACAAAAAAACAAAAAACAAAACAAAAACAAAAAAATTTATTATACAGTTAGCACAGTTTACTGTTTGAAAGTTGAAATCACAAAACCACAGATTTAAGAAGGTTTATGGGAATGAAATAGCAGATTATTTTATATTCTTTGGAAATTGGCTGTGTACTTCATATTTTGAAGAGAGAGAGGAAGGAATAGGAGAAAATTTGATTTTCATGTATTTTTCTTTAATGGATGCTCTCCCCCATGAAGAACGTGATGGTGCTTTTCATACAGGAGTCTCTGTGGGCCAGGGTCTGTGCTGTTTCATATTCATTATCTGAGTTAATCCTTTCCAAAGCTATGAGGTGGATATAAATAGTTCCTGTTTGAAGAGAGGAAACTGAAGTTTAAATTTTATTCGCGCTAAAGCTATACAAGTTAATTTATATAAGTTTTTTTAAATCTGATTTGAAATGATAATTAAAGAATATTGAACTCAATACATATCTGACTTGGGAGTTTTTACCGCTAGGATATAGGGAAAGAAAATTAAGAGCGAATGTTTTTCTCATTTCTCTAGTACCCATAGTGCCTTGCATGGCATCTTCCACTTCGTTTGGTAGTTTTACTTAGATCATTGATTATTGACAGGGATTTTGTTTCATAAGCAAGATCAGAGGTGTCCAGGTGAAGCTACATCGTCCTATATTCAAGTCATTTCTTGAGTGACACAGGACAGCAGACCAACAGCGAGAGGCAAGCTTGGTGATACCAAGTTCAGCGCTCATGATATGAGATGTTTCCTCCTCTGAGTCCGTTCCATTTGCCAGAGGACGGAATTGCCCTCATTCTGCAGGGAATACCTCTTTTTGCTCTTCCACTTTAATTCAACTTCATTTATTGAGTTAATAATCCAGGAATGTTGCTGGATTAGCAGAAATTTGATGAGAACCAGCACCTTCAGTGTCTCAGGTAATGGAGTGGGGTAGAAACAGCGCATAAGGCAGAACCCTTGCACCCTGTTCCTGGGGTGCCTCCACGGACGGGTTAAAATTGCCATCTGCTCTGCCTTCTATTGCTCTCTCCTTCCTGGAAGCCCAGGTCAACCACTTGACACCCCGCATCAGCTCTGACCCGAAGATTAGCCTCAGCAAGCTGCGTAATTAAACTGCTGGGATTCGTTTCCCCTGACTGGACAGAAGAGCCTCACAAGGTGACGCCGGCTCTGTGAGGTGATAGCGCTGAGTCCGACTTCAGCAGTAAAGGAACCCGAGCTCAGAAATTTCTCCAAGCTTCCGTTAATGAGGCAAAGACAGCACTTAGCCGAGAAAATGAGGTCGCGAGAAAGAAAACTTACCCTTTCCCCCCCTTTAATGAAGAGCCAATCATGTTGCCTCCTTTTGAATCCAGGCCTAAATTTATTGTCCTGAATAAACTCTCAATTTAAATGAACAAATAAGTTTTCCTCCAGGGTGCAGTAATCTTGTTTAAAGTCACATTTATGGGGAACGAGGGAAGTTAGAGAATTCTAAGGCAACACTAAGATATGTCAAGAAGTTAAAATACTTGAATTGGTTCCTACCAGAACAAACTGAAATAGCCACAGTGATTAGCTGTTCAGGGACATGTGCTTTATCTATTAAAATGTGTTTAAAAAATCAGTATTATTACCTTTTCCTTGGATACTTCCTTTCTTTGAAACATTATTCAAGCAAGTGAAACTTATTCTCCCAGGGTCTGTTTCCACAGCCATCACATACAGATAGTCACACCAGCAGCACTTTCCATACATCACTATGTAAACTTGATCATAAATGTTATATTACACACTTATAATATCTATATTCTAGGTCGGAGAGTCTCTAATTTCTGTGATTTCCTGAAGAGCTGAAAGCTAGGAGAGCTCAGGGTCTAGTGTAGGCTTTTCATCCTGAAGAAAGCGTCCTCTCCCATTAGTGCCTCATCTAAACGTTATTTAAGTTTTTACATTCTCTTCCCTAGTTTGCACCAAACCCTTGTTTAGGTCTCTAGCAAATAGTGTGGTGGTTGCAGTCCTATTTCCTATTGAAGGAAGAATCGTGTGCATGTGAGGACACCTTCCCCCTTTATCCCCATTTTTCTGTTCATGAATGAGCCATCTTTCTCTCCTGAAGCATTTTTTTTTCTCCTCTAAAACCACTTTCTCTTTTCAATTGCATTTATTTCAGTAAAATCTGTAGACACCAAGGACAAACTGGGAATAAAAAAGAGTGATCAGGAAAGTTTGTGATGGGAGTGGACAAAATAAAGGGGAACCACATGTCTCCACCTATTTTTTCTCCATTTCCATTGGCTTTCGGCAGATGTAGTAATATGGTGGAAGAATGGGAAGGGTTTAATGTTAAAAACTCTGACATTCTGCCCCATAATATCTCCCCAGTGTGCTAATTCAAGAGACCCCAATCTTACAATTTAAGTGTATTTAGAAATTTAGACTTTCAACCGAAACTAAAGTCTAAATTCTATGTAAGTGACATCCTCTGGACCTGTTGGCTTCTTCACATCAGGACATTGTTTGATGACCTTAACTGCAGTCCACCGAAGGCTGGGTGGCCTGGTGCATTCTTGCCTCATTGGTCTCCGCTTGTTCTTAACTCCTTTTCAAAATGAAGTTGTGGAAAATTACGCAGCTCCCCTATGTGTTTGTAGAAGTAATAATTTTTTCATTATTTTTGAGATAATAATACAATCACATCATCTCCCCTTCCTCTTTCTTCTTCTAAACCTTCCCATATGCCCTTTCTTTTCAAATTTTGCTTTCTTTGCTCAAACTTTGCTCTCCTTCAAATTCACGGCCTCTCTTTTCATTAACTATTTTCATGTAGGTATATGAACATGCATATACATATATTCCTGAATATAACCTATTCAGACTCTATAGTGCTACTTGTAGGTATGTTTCAGACATGACAATTTGGTATTGGAGACAAATATGTGTGCTCTTCCCTGGGGAGGACCATTTCTCCTGCCCTCAGCATTCCTTAGTTACCAGTAGTTCTTTGTGTTGAGTTACAGCCTAGTGGGCTTTCCTCCCTCCACATTGGCAGGTCTATTGCTGTTGTCCATGTGCAGCTCATCCTTAGGCAGTCTTTAGGGGTGTAGCTGCTGGCATTTCTAGGAGATGCAGTCTCACAACAAACTCCCTGATCCTATGGCTCTTACAATCTTTCTGTCCCCTCCCCAATATTTCTGGGCTCCAAAACTTTAGCTCCTGTGCATTCTATCTATCTATCTATCTATCTATCTATCTATCTATCTATCTATCTATCTATCCATCTATCTATCTATCTATCTATCTATCTATCTATCTATCTATCTATCTATCTATCACCTATGTATTTATGTATCTATGTATGTGTGTATCTGTATATCTTTGTATGTATGTATGTATGTATCATCTATCTATATCTATCTATCTATCTATCTATCTATCTATCTATCTATCTATCTATCTATCTATCCTATCTGTGTATCCATGTATACATTTATCTATGTATCCATGTATCTCTCCATCTCTCTATCTCTCTTTCTACTTATCATCTACCTGTCTGTCTGTCTACCTACCTACCTACCTACCTTGCAGAAGCAAGCAGGCACATGCATGGTCGTTTATGACACTGCCTTTTATAAAGTTAGTATTCAATGCATGCTATCACAGGTCTCATCAGAGACACTTCTCTTCCTCCCGTACAGTAAGACTGATCTGGCCAAGGTTACGCGAGAACTACCAATGACTAATACCAACAGTTAGTTCTAAATTTCATTTTCACTGGACTTTCTTCTATATTAGAAGTTATTTCCTACAATCTTTTATTTTAAAATCCCAAATCTGCAATTTGCTATTTAGCTTTTACACAACCTCTTCAAGCTCCATGGTTTTTCACTGTCTCCCATCAGAGATGCACAATGTTTACATTACCAGAACCACAGCCTGGTTCTAGAATTCACCACAGTCTCCATTACAAGGGAGAAAACAGCTGGAGAGCAGCAGATGTTATCGGAAAGCATCCTTGCTCTCAAGTCTGTGTCTATTAGATGCACAGATACCTGCCGTGTTCTGGCTGTTGTAACTTACCTGACCTTTGTTGTTCCATCTTTTGCCCGTGCTGACCTGGCTGAACTCCCTGGGCGCTTCTCTTTCTCCCTAGCCAGGACTTGGTCCTGCTTTATTGAATTGACTTCTGCTAGCCCCCTTGTCAATCTTGGCTTCCATTCCAGGGGCTTTCTTCTCTTCCCTTATCTTACCCCGCCATCTTGCCATCCATTTAACTCTTAAGGAGATAGCTCACTTCCTTCCCGTTCTGTTCCTTTCCTTTAGATTCACCCAGTCTTCCTCAGAGCTGTCCAGTTAGGTCTAAGCATTTCCCCATGCAAGTGTCGCAGGGAAATCAAATTTGAAATGGCAAGATGTACTCTGTAGTGACCTGGTTCTTCAAGTTTGCATATCGGTCTTTATTACTGTTCTGACTAGTTTCCTGATTACATCCTTCAGCTGGTAGTCTGTGCTAGGAATCATTGCCGTCATCTGTATTTCTCAACACTTACCAGATCAGCATCCTCTGCCTTGTCCGTTTCAATATAACTATTGTTTTTGCCCCTTTGGAGTCTCATGTAAGTTCCGTCATAGCTACTAGAAAACTGCATGTCTGCTCCTTCTGGATTATTTCTCACCTAATGGCCATGTTTTTTGTTGTTAGCTTCATTTTATATTACATTGTTACTTTAAACATAACTTCCTACCACATTTCCTAAAGTGCTTTGCAGAGTACTCCACAGATAATCTATCTCCTGGAATAAAAGAATCAAATAGAAAATTGAATTGCTGAAAGCTAAATCTGTTTTCTCTTGGAAAATTGCTATACAACACATTAGTTTAAAAGAAAATACTTCATGTAGTTTTGTTACATATATATGTATATATGTTATATATATATACACATATATACATATCAACAAAACTCTATGATAGAACCCTGTATTTGGACATAGCCTCTATTTTTTACTGAGGATCGATCATTTGGGACTGTTGAAAGGTAAGCTCCTTTCACTCCTTAACACTCCTTAGTACGTGCTTAAGCATATTGGAACAGTGCTAACTCAGTCTTTTAGCTACTTTCCAAACTTAAGTTTGGTTACATGCAGAAGGTTTAAGAAATCAAAGTGTAAGCAGGATGGAGGTGGTACACTTCATTAATCCCAGCACTCAGGAGGCAGAGACAGGAGGTGCTCTCTGAGTGAGAGACCAGCCTCATGTACAGAGCTGATTCTAGGACAGCCAAGGCTACACAGGGAAGCCCTGTCTCGAAAAGCCAAAAGAAAATAAAAGAAAAAAAGAAAGAGGAAATCAAAGTACATATGAGATCCAGTTGAAAGTTCCTAGTAGAAAAAAAAAATCAAATTTCCTTTTAGGGCATTATAGCTATCTTCTCCTGTGGACATTCTTTAAAAGTGACTGTTGTAAATGCTTTCCGTTTCTTCCTGACAGGTAATATTTGAAGCTGAGGTCTCAGGAGGGAGAAACGGTTATATTGCCATCGACGACATCCAAGTCCTGAGTTACCCTTGCGGTAGGTTTGGATGAAGAGTTGTATTTTTCTGTGTCATTTCAACACATGTCTTGGATTGGCAGTGACCGCTGATTGTTTATTGCCTGGTCATTGTTGTCCATTTTGTTGTTGTTAATCCCCGGCTTCATGGAAGGAGCCCTGAAGTAGAATTTTCAAGTCAAGTATTGTAACTACATGTATGAGATGATTCTTTCGTTTGTTTTTAATTAGTGATAACAAAGTGTAAGTGCAAACACAATTACACTAGACCTTTTTGAACCTTGTGGGTATCTTACCATTCTCTAGGAACACAGAGACAAGTAACAAATCCAAGCTCAATAACAGCGGAAATAAAAATCTGTCTAAGGTGTCTGACCTGCTAAGTTTATCCCTCGGGAAATGAAGAGAATGAATCTACTCACCTTCTTCCAAACTTAGGTCTATTTTTTATTATCATCCTAAATATCTGAGTTCATCAGCATTAAATAAAATGTTGAAACGAATCTGGCTTCATGGACATACTTCTGTGAGGCCCTTGAATGAGTGCTGATTGTTTTGCAAACTTCGTACTTCAATTTGTACTTAGTCACGTTCCGCAAAACAGTTATTGCAAGTATTCAGTAGGGCCAGGAAGAAGTTCCAGACAGCAGCTCAGACTTTTTTCATGATAGGATTTCCCAGCAACAACATATGACAGGTCCTGTGTAAGAGGACTTTTGTGCTCCATAGTCCTCCACAATGGGGCATCTTGATGAGGTCAACATGTCAGGGGCAAGGCTTGTGCCTCTGCTTAGTGATTATATCATGTTAACAGTGGAGACCATGGAGGTTGGCTCTTCTCCCCCTGATAATTATGTCTAGGCAGAGACCTGTAGATTTGCATTTTTGGTCGTTTTGTGGTGCTGCTGGAGAAGAGTTCATTTTGGTCCACGTTGTTCTTGCTCAAGTGTTTTGTCCTTTTTTTGTTGTTGTTGTTTTTGTTTGTTTGTTTGTTTGTTTTCTTCCCCTTGAGATCCAGCTGAAGGAAGGTCTTAGAGAAAGAGGGTGCAAAGATCAAATTGTTTATCCTGTGTGTTCTATGCTCAGAAAGGTAACAACATGGTCCCACTCCAAGTTCAAGTTGACTTATTAAGCTCACTTACTGAACAGCAGAAGTGTACTGTATTTCTGTCTGCTCCTTCCTGGCTCCATCTTAAATGTCAGATGGCAAAGGAAGACTTTGGAGAATAAAGAAATTGATGTTTGCAACTGCAGTAGCAGCTGCAGTATGGTGTGGTTCTGCAAGACACATATTATTATTGTTTACCTTCACCGGGGCTTAGCTTTGTGGCGCCCTTTTTCCTTCAACAGTAAACATGGAGTGGGCTTCAGATTCAAAAGGAAACAGTAGTGTGTACTGATTTGACAGTCAAGTCACCCATGAGAATGCTGCATGGCTACAGACATCACTTTTGTTGGTCTGAAGGTTCTTTTCCCTTACGTTCCCGTGACTATAAGCAAGCAGGAAGGAGACATACCATTTTTAATAAACAAAAATGTTCCTTTCTCTGATATACATCTACTAAAGTTTGAAAACCCGAAAGAATGGTGATTCAGTTGGTTAAATTGTGGGTCAATAGTTAAGTGACCATGTAGCTATCAGAGTGGTAGAAGTCTTGATCCATTCTGTTTTTCATTAGACTGATAATCTACCCGTTTAATCTTTTTGGCTTTCTTGAACATGACTTTTATTATCACTAACCCATGCTAGAGCAGCTGTTAGTAGTAAACAGCTGGTTTTCACTCAGCACAGATCTATGTCTAGGAAAAACGGGTTGATACGTATGACAAGTACTAGGAAGGGAGTGTAAGAGAGGAAGCGGTGTGTTCTAGAGGAAAGAAAAGTCAACGTTTCTTCTGAATGTGAGGGCTAGTCAAATGTAGGCACAGTAAGGACAATGTTCTGTTGTGGAAAAGTAGCATGACGTGTTATTTTTTTGTGACTAAAACATGTATTTCTCCTGCTATTTTTACAGACAAATCTCCCCATTTCCTCCGTCTGGGTGATGTGGAGGTCAACGCAGGGCAGAACGCTACGTTTCAATGCATTGCTACAGGGAGAGACGCTGTGCATAACAAATTATGGCTGCAGGTAAGACCCCATTAGCGACTGCGCTAACGGGTTCACTTGGGTAAAAAAACATCATTGTGCTGTTTGTGGTTGTCATACACACTCTCCCTCTCCTCTCTGCCCCCTGTGCTTGTGGAAAGGCAGTTGGTATGAATCAGATTTATTTGGCTATCTAGAGATTCATAACACACTCTTCACTTTTAAATAATCTGACAACAAAAAATGTCAAGGTGTATAATTAATTGGTACTGGTATTGGTGTCAGGTAACACCTCATGATTCTTAGGCTTCTCTAGATACACGGAAAAAGAAGTAAAACTAAGTTTTCATAATACATATTTTGAAAAGCAAATAAGAAAATAGCGGTCTGATAGGGACTGCCAGACACTCAGTTTAAGACGCTATTCTGAGCATTTCAAGAGGGCACATGGAAGGGAAACAGTGTAAGTGGTTTTTTCTTTTTCTTTCTCTTTTTCACAAGTTTGTGTTTGAGAGTTCATTGTAGATCTGACATTTGGACATCTGCCTTGTACATGTGAAACCCTGAATAAATCCTTATTGACTGGATTGTGATTTGACATACATGTCGGGGAGATGCATATGTCCTGAAGCTCCAAAAGAATCAGGGAACGATCTGTAGAGCATGGAATTGTTTTGCCTTCAGAGAAAGGATTGAAAGTCTTGCTGTCAATCTTAGGTGCTGGGAGGGGGCACGGAGGGGGGGG
>CABHPH010000783.1:0-12398 GCA_902168325.1 Peromyscus nudipes
AAAGAAAAATTCACAGGATCATCTCACTGAATGCAGAAAAGTCCTTTAACAAATTTAAACACTCATTTATGATAGAAGCACTGGAGAAATTAGAGATATAAGAGATGTACTGCAGGATACTAAAGGAAGTTTACATCAAGTCCATGCCATCATGAATTTAAATGAAGAGAAAATCACACCAACTCCATGAAAATCAGGAACAAGGCAACTCTGTGCTGAACTTGGATATGATATTTTTGCTTTCTCTTAACAATATTCTAGGTTGTCATGTTTGGTCGTTTTCCCTTAGAAGCCTATTTATTTATAATGAGAGACAGAAAGGGAGTGCATCCAGAGTAGAGGGGAGGTCAGAAGGAACTTGCAGGATTAGAGGGAGCTGAAAATGTAATCTGAATGTATTGTATGAGAAACAAATCTATTTTCCATAGGAGAAAACATTACAAGAAAAAATTTAGTCTTTGTGCCTACCTCCCAGTGACATGTTAGAATTTTTTATCACTTAAGTATTCACAAGTCTTGTGAATACTGTCACAATCACTGTAACTTCATGTATTCACCTCCCCTGTGATGTTCAGAAAACAATGCTTCTCTCAGGGTATCCACACACTCTGTATTTTACAATCTTTTCACAGATTTTCACCAAAGACGTTTAGTAGGGATGAATATTTTTTTCACATTTATGGCTATGAGTTTCAGGTATCTTATTGTCTGCAATCTTGTCAGTTGTAAGTTTCTGTTTGAATTGGCATCTACTTCAAATAGGACATTTTCTGGTGAGGATTGGGAGCTGCAGTAATCCCTGGTATAGCAATAATTAACTAAGCCTTGTTTTAATACTGTGTCCATTTCAGAAAAGTAACATCTGTTTCTCATCTAAAGGCTACAAACTTTCTAGCCACAGAAACTTAGCCATGTTTATATTTCCAGCCATTTGTTCCATACCATGGTAAGGAGCTTAGATCCAATCAAAAAATGATTGGTTATAAACATAACTTTCAGTCAAATTCTCACCTCAGGTCAGTTGTTATTGTACATATCCACCATGTTTCACAGCTGTGTGAATGTGATGATTTTATTTCTTCTTTGAGATGATTCATAGTTTCCCAACACTATGAAATCAAACTAGAAGAGATGCAGCTTTCAGATGAGTAATAACTTGGTTCCTCTATATTATGTGATCCAACATGTGATGTCTTCAGCAATGGAGTCTTACCATCAAATTATGGAAGATCTAATCCTGTGCCTTCATGATTTATATGCTAGATAATAAATATGAAAATTGTATGGTGCTATGTATAGATTATGACACATTTGGATTAAAATTCTAGTCCCCAGTTCTATTCATTTTTTTGCAATTACTATGATTTTTTTTTACTTCCTTACAGGTGAATAAATCTTCATCTTGTTAGTCAGTGCATCTAAATACATGTGCATAAGGTACATTGTCTTTATTCAGTAATATCTCAATAGATATCTAAGACATTCTTTCTTCCTTAAACAGTACCAAAACCAAAAATAGGTGTGTATATTGTAGCTGGAGAGTTTCTCTCTAGCTTCCGCCAAGCCCTGCCAGTCTTGGAGCCCACTTATAAAATAAACACACAGACTCTTATATTATTTAAACTGTTTGGCCTAATGGTTCAGGCTTCTAGCTCTCTGGTTCTTACATCTTAAATTAATCCATTTCTATTAATCTATAAGTTGTCATGAGGCTCATGGCTTACTGGCACCTTACATCTTTCTTGTCCTGGCAGTGGCTAGCAGTGTCCCCCTCTGCCTCAGCCTTCCACATACCAGAATTCTCCTCTCTTTGTCCTGCCTATACTTCCTGCCTGGCTACTGGCCAATCAGCATTTTATTTATACAGAGTGATATGCACAATACTTCTCCTTTTCTTTATTAGAAAGACATCACATTTATAACCAACCTGATTTAAATAAAAATATTGGTTTTTCTCTGTCCCACACCAGAGGGCTCTTCTGATTTGGGACACAAGAATCTCTTAACCTTTTCTTTTAGCAATATGTCTGGGTTTAGAGAAGGACTGAGACAATTCCATCCCTAAAGCCAGCTTGGTATATTTGGGAATTTGGGCGTAGCTTCTCTTACTACTTCCTGCTGGAAGGGGGTGCTGTATCTTATGGCAACACAAAGAAAATTTTAAAATTATGGAGTATTCCGTGAGGTTGTACCGTCTGAGCCAGTTGCCTTGAAACCATTCTGGATGTTGGATCATCTGGGCCGTGGTGTCATTGGAGACCTTTCAGGGGGTCTTGGCTGGTCAAACCTGATGTATCTTAATCTGGAACAAATTCATAGCCTCTGGCTTTCTGTGGAAACAAAAACAGAGCCTCCTTTCACAAGCAACATATCCTTACATCCAAATTTTGAAGTCAAGGTACCTTTAAAATATCCATATTGGTTTAACTCAACAGCTTTTACGATCAAATATTTTTGTGCAGGTAAAAATCCCAAAGACAACACAATCCAGATTGTCTGTGTAATATCCATCTTTATGTGGCTTTTTTTTTTTTTTGGTTTTTTGAGACAGAGTTTCTCTGTGTAGCTTTGTGCCTTTCCTGGAACTCACTTGGTAGTCCAGGCTGGCCTCGAACTCACAGAGATCCGCCTGCCTCTGCCTCCCAAGTGCTGGGATTAAAGGCGTGCGCCACCACTGCCTGGTGTGGCTTATTTTTTATACTGCCTTTGCTGTATCTTTAAAGACTTTATTTTTAAAAACTATCTATTTCTTTATATAACTGTATATATTTCTTTTTCTCTCTCTTTAAGCCTATGTACATTTTTACACACATTGTAAAGCATTTAAACTCTTGCTCATCTGAATCTGGCTTATTGTGTAACTATTGTTTTAAACTGTAGCATTTGTATGACCAAAATGGCTGCTGTGGCTGGTGGCTCTGCCCACCTCAGCTTCCCAACATGGGGGTGGTACGTTTATCACCAGCTCTGGGAGTTATCAACTCTTAGAAACAGTGGGTCTATGCTTTTATCAAAGCAGTGTGAAGCCCAGAAACCTTTTTTTTTTTGTACTAGTAAAGGCTAAAACCACCATGCAGTGTAATATGCCTCTTGCAGATGCGTCATTCCCGCCATACTGCAGATCAAACACACATGCCAGGAACCCGCCATAGTAGCTCAAACCACCAGGCTGTCGCTTACTTGAGAGAGACAATTAGGAAGCTGTTTTTAGTTCCATTTTAGAATCTTTTTTTCAGGTTTTAGGTGAAACTCTTGCCCCACGTTGGGCACAATTTGTAGCTGGAGAGTTTCTCTCTAGCCCCCCCAAGCCCTGCCAGTCCCGGAGCCCACTTATAAAATAAATACACAGACTCTTATATTATTTAAACTGTTTGGCCTAATGGTTCAGTCTTCTAGCTCTCTAGTTCTTACATCTTAAATTAACCCATTTCCATTCATCTGTAAGTTGTCTCGAGGCTCATGGCTTACTGGTACCTTACATTTTTCTTGTCCTGGCGTTGCTGGCAGTGTCTCCCTCTGCCATAGCCCTCCACTTCCCAGAATTCTCCTCTCTTTGTCCCGCCTATACTTCCTGCCTGGCTGGTGGCCAATCAGCATTTTATTTATACACAGTGACATCCACAGCAGTATATAGGTGGGGTGGTATGTTAATTAAGATACACAGAATTCCAAAGGTTTTTTCAGGTGGCATGTATATTTTTCAGTGGTACTGAATGTTTGTGTGCTGCACATGTTTCTTCTTGTGCACTCACAAATTTATGTACCTGCCCATCTCTCTCCTTGTCTCCTGTCCCCACTCTCTCCCTTTCTCTCCAATTGCTTTTGTTAATTTTTTACACCCATAAGAGTATTCATCATTATCACAACTAAAACAATGCCCTAAGTTGTGGACTAGAGTCATGTGCCACTATGTTAACTTTTGTACGGTTTAAGTTTCTCATTGAACTTTTTTTCATGCTGTTACAATTCTTTAGATGTACGTAAAAGTACTTGTTAGATATTTGACATGAATAAACATAGGTTTCTTTATTAAGGTAATGTTTTTAGGAAAACAATGGCTTAGATTGTGGTCATATACATTGTATTTTCATACATTTTATCACATTCATTCTTTTTGTTTGACTTCCCCCCCCCATACATTCATGTACTGTCTTTCAAGTGTAGGTCAGTACGCTGTGCGGTGGTGGTGCACACCTTTAATCCCAGCACTCGGGAGGCAGAGGCAGGTGGATCTCTGTGAGTTCAAGGCCAGCCTGGCCTACAGAGTGAGTTCCAGGAAAGGCAAAAAGCTACACAGAGAAATCCTGTCTCAAAAACCAAAAAAAAGTGTAGGTCGGTATATCACAATAAGAGCACATGCTGTTCTATCATGATTTGTGTTTTGCAATCAAACTCAGCTCTTCAAAATCATCAGAAGGATCTTCAACTGGCTGAGCAAGCTTGGTGACCCATATGGTAAATGTATTTATAGCTGGTGGATAATATCCTTCTCCAAAATGTCAAACTGTCACTTCCAATAGGTTTGTAGCAGAGTAGTTTTTTCTTACTGTGATTGACTTGATATGTCAATATGGATTACAGCAAAAATACATTCATTTCTTATGTTAATAGCATCATAAGACCTCATGTATCATAGGAATATATAATCAAAAATAGGAATTTTAGTAGTTTTTCTACTATATCATTGTAGATATAACCTTTTAGTAAGCAATTTTATATATTAATATCAGAAATATTTGCTTCAGGTGGTTATAAAACACTTTACAACTTGATGTTTCTTCTTTTGATTTTTGACATATTTATATTAAAGTTGGAAACACACACCAACTTTCAGATTTACCAACATTCATAACTCTTTTCTTACTAATAGGAATAAAAAATTAAGTATTATTTAAGGAAGATAAATGGCTAATTAATGGCCTACATAATCTTTAACAATTATGCATTATACTTTTCTAGCATAGCTAAACACAGATAAAATTGATGATTCTTTTTCTCTAAGTACATACTTAGCAGGAATGGAGGACAAGGTAAGTGGTGAGAAGGGAGAGGGAGGTGAGAGAGAGGAAACATGGAGAGACAAGTAAAACTAATGGATATTTTAGGGTATTATGAGTATGGAAACTTAATACAGTAAAAACATCCTGATATAGATATATATATCTGAAGTTGATCCAAAGGAAGTTATATAAAGGGGGGAGCCCCAACCTGTCATCTCTTGTCACCAAATGAAGATTCTAGAACAGCCTTGGGTCGTATCTCAATGAATTCTTGTTCCAAGAGACTCCATGGAAATCCCCAAACAACCCAGGCTGTTCCCAAGACAAGTTTCTTCTCCTATCACTAATAACAAAGTCTCATTGTTGATCACAACACTTACACAAATTACTGAGCATGGAGATGTCAAATTGGTGCCTATGTGGTACATTAACCTTTACTTTCTAGCATCTTTTGTACAGAAACTTACTCTGCATGCTGCCAAAAGAGAAATATAAACAGCAAGTCAGCCACATACCCTATATCTATGATGGTGTACTGTTGAATGATATGCTAGGGTAATGAAGGCACAATGCTTGTGGGAGTCACTGTCTTTTAAGAGATTTGACTTAAGGCCCATTCCCCAATATAAAACCCATACCCAACACTGACTTGGTGACCAAGGACCTAAGACTATATTGCCTAGAGATCTACAATAAAAGCAAATAATACTGGCCTCAAAAAGAAAATATGTATTTTGTCTTTTATTATATAATAAACAATTTTAATAGGATAATGTAAGATTAATCATAAAATTATGTTTTTCTTATATAATACATTGTATACCTACATATATATCATTTTTATTGCTATTATACTGATACATTATATATTATGTATCTATATATTTGTAGATATGAAGAATATATGTTTGTATATATATATATTTGTAGTGATAAACATTTCTTAGTGATATTCTATTATACTCATAGATCAGGACCTTATTCAACTATCATCAGAGAAGCTTTCTACTGCATCAGACTGGAATAAATATTGAGATAACACCCTACATTATGCAAAAAGTAAGAGATATTGTGGTACTCAGCCCTAAATGGGAAGTCTCCATCAATTCCCTCCCCTCGGACCTCAGGTAATCACATGAAAGAGGAGGAGGAAAGAATGTAAGAGACAGTGGGGATTGAGGAGAAAAATTAAGTCTCTCTAAATATATATGACCAAAGCTCTTATGATCTCACAATTACTAAACCAGCATACACAGTGCCTGAACAGGTCTGCCCTAGGTCCCTTTGCTTATATTGTAGGTTCCAGTTTAGTGTTTTTATTGGATTTCTAAGTGTGAAAACTAGTGTGTCTATGATTCCTGTGCCATCTCTTGGGCACTATTCCTTCTTTTGGTTTGTCTTCTCCAACATGAATATGACCGTTTTGTTTGATATCTCATTTTATTTCATTATATGTAAGTGGTAGATGAGAGAAAGAGAATGAATGAACGAATCTATGTACAAAAACATTTCCACTAACATAAACCTTAACCACTCAACTCTTTTTAAAACCTGTTGCGATAGGGAAATTCAGTCTTCTCCTATGGAGTGACAGGTTGAATATACCACTGTAGGGTAGCCCTCATGTCCAGAAGTTGTTATTAACATGTAATGGACTCCACAGTTTTTCGTCTGTAATTTTATTTGGTTATAGTTTAGTGGGTGTTATTTTCTTTTGGGAGTGTAGGTATATTTCGTTATCTTGGTTTTGGGGTGTTTACTGAGATTCTTTGATTTTTGAGAATGAATGTAGTTTGGTGGATAGGGAGAAGGAAAGCATCTGGAAAGACTTGTAGGAGGGGAAGAATATGAACAGAATATATTTTAATTTAAAATTGTTTTACATTATAAAAATATAAAAAATAATTAAAATTACATATGAAACTTTCACTATATTCCATATTTATCTATCTTCTTTCATCTCTCTTTATCTGTCTGTCTTTGTCTCTCTGTCTGTCTCTGTTTCTCTGCCTGTCTGTCAGTCTCTCTCTATATTCATTTATATCACATCTACCAAAAGATATTGGTGACAAATACTTCTTTGACATTACAATGGTGTTTGAATTCTCAGACTATAAACATTTAAAGTAAACTCACACCTTCATGAATACATCTGCAGTTCAAGCATTTCATTACTGCAATAGAATTTTGCAAAATTATTAGTGCATGGATCCAAAGAGACAGAGGGATGTCCTGCAAGAAAACAACTGTTTGATATTTTCTTTATCACCTTTTCTCTTATTTATGAGAATTTGAAGAATATGAAGTTCATAAAAACAAAGAGTACTATTTATTTCTTTGTTTTATAGAGATTTCAGACCATCATGTCAAAGAGCAAATAGTAGTAGGTCTGATGAGTAAGCTAAAGAGAACTTAGAATATCCACTACATACAAAGTTGAGGATGAGAGTAAAAACTGTTTTGTATTACTATGGAATCTACAAAGAAAGAGAACATAGAGAATGGGTACATATATGTGTATATTTATGGGATTTATGGGACATGTTTCCCTCACACTGGAATGCCTGAAAATCCAGTAGTTCAGTTAAGGAGGCTGGATGTCTCAGCAGTCCAAAGCTGGAGTTGGAGTCTTTTAAGATTCCTGAAGAGATGCTTATGACCATTCTGTGCTGAAATAAAAAAAAATCTGGTATAAATATCAGTGAACTAATTCCAGAGCAGCAGCAGAGACTGATGTGGTAAAAGAGTGAGAGCATGTGTCTGAAAATTAAAGTTGTTTTTTTTTGTCCTATGACCTTTGTCTGGTCTGTTACCAGAAATTGATGCCCACCTTTATGGTAATTCTTTCTACTACCAGTAACCTCATAAAAAATATGTTACAGGCATTCCTAGTAAATTTATATATTATTATATATGCAGTCTTGTGGGAAACAGAGCCTAACCATCAAAAGTCCATTCTTTATCAACATGACACACAATCCAATGTCTTTCTGTCTTGCTTAATTCCTTATGAAAACAATAACCAGGTCACATGTTCAAACTTTTATGATACAACAATCTAACATACAATACCAAATGCATCATTATACATTTTAAAATAGATGGTGAAGTCCCGTGAGGAATACCTAGCCTTTTTCCTCACAACATTAGTAACCATGAACATATGTGTGTGTGTGTGTGTGTGTGTGTGTGTGTGTGTGTGCATGTGGGGTGTGTATGTGTGTGTACCTTTCATGATTTATGAGAAATAATTAGTTTAATCACAAATACTGACATACACATGATAATACACAAAAAGTTGTTCATAACAAAAATGTTTTCAATTCTGCAACTCTTCATGTGGTTTTAGCTGATATTAATACTTATTCATCTCCCACTCGTTATTTATTTCCCCCCACATTAACCAAGCACCTATAAAGGTCTTGTTTCCTTTCCTGTAGGTATGACGTCTAGCTTCATACTCAATGTAATGGGCTCTGTATCATCCTACATGGATTGGTTTGACATTCAGTTTCCCACTGACATTAATCACTAGACATGGTAACACAGACCATAGTCCTAAGGGAGCTGCTGTAGTCCAGACATAATCTTCTATACCTTCATTATAGAAAATCAACCATAAATTTCCTCAGTCGTGTGGAACAAGCAATTCTTCTAGCATTGTTTGTTCTATGGTAGCCTGCTCACATTAGGGCATTGAAAGCTCAAACTGACCAGGGTGAGGTATAAGGTTCTAATCTGAAGAAATATTTGTGGTGTGTCCAGGCAGTAGTAGTCTAGCTCCTAAAACAACATTTCTAGGACAGCAAACCCTAGCATCATGGCAGCAATAAGCATTATTTCCTAGATCACTAGAGGTGATATTGAGTGGAAACATTCCAAGTGCCGCACTGTAATTCCTGGACCCATGAGTGATGATTAAAAAATAAAGCTTACAGTTACTGGATGCTGATTAAAATCATATACTACCTCCTGGAGAACACTGTCATAGCCCTCTATGCAAACACCACATAAATGGTATATTACCTTGAAAAGTCATTTCACCATTACAAGCTTCCTAATAAGAGAAGGTAGAGGCCATATTAAGTCTAGTAAATTGCGTGAAAATGGGTCTAATGTAATTCTCTGCCTTTGAAGAGTTCCTTGGTAAGAAATAATGCTCTGTTGCTGTCCAAGTTCCTCCTCAGAAGTTCTTACCTGGTTACAGAAGATGACTGGATTTAGGTCCATGTTCCCTTCTGCTAAGGGTATTAGTTAAGGACAACCTCATTGATGCCTGAGAGTTTCCATTGTTCTGGGTTCTATCTAACCCAGAGATGCCCCCAGGATTCCAGTTGTCTCTCCCAGTACTCCCCTGCAAGGGACTGATCTAATCCATCTGCATATGTGTTACAGTTGTGTAGCTTAGTCTTCTTGTGGGACTACTAACACTGGGACGAGGGTCTGTCTCTGACTCTGCTGCCTGATTTTGAGACCCATTACTCTTACTGTATTACCTCCTCTATCCTTAATAGAAGAGGGATTGCTCAGTCTAACTGCAACTTATTATACCATGGCTGGCTGATATCCATGGGAGGCCACATGTTACTTAAGGGAAACAGGAGAGGAATACTGGAAGGGTGTGTTGGGGGAGTGGGAGGAGTGGAGGATCTGGGAAGAGGGGAGGGAAGGGAAACTGATTGGGATTTAAAAACAAAAAGAAATAAACAAACACAAATAATCTGTGTGTAATACCATGATGGGCATAATGTATTAATTAAGGTACTAGACATAAGTTTTGACATGTGGATTATGTTCATATAGACAAATATATAAAAAGAATATAAGTATCTAGTCAATTAAAGTTAAAGTATTTTGGTCTCTTCTTTTTAATTTTCCAACTTTTATTGAAAACATATTCTTTTCTCATACAATATATTCTGATCACAGTTCTCCATCCCTCCACTCATTCCAGTTCCACCCAATCTTCCCTCATATTAAGGTTCACTTGATTTCTTTCTCTCATTAGAAAAGAATGAGTTTCTAAGATGTAACAACAAAACATAAAGTAAAATACAATGAGCTAAACCAAAACCCAGCACATCATAGGATCTAACTGGTAAAGTGATAAGAGTGCTGTGCCTAAGTAACACATCCCTTACAGGGCAATACACAGCATCCACATATCCTGTTAGGTTATCTCAGTTCATCTTTCTATGTTCTTAGAGCATAAGTGATATTATTCTGTGCATAAGTGATGGAGGGGTTTCCTACTTCCACTGCCAACTGAATTATTTAGATGTATCCGTCTGCCTTCTGCACGTGACTCAGAAAGAGATAACAATGGTTGTCAATCTTCAGACTAGTCTCGATGGGTTTTCATTCTCTCCATCCTCTCATCCTTTCCTCAAGGAGCTTATACACGGGTTGCAGCATCCATTCATTAATACAGCATAATACAAAGTACTTTCACTGAGTTACCTTGTCTGTGAACTAGGATAGAGAGCCCCCCCTTCACAACGTCATTTGGTTTATTAGATGACAGATCCATTTAGAGGCTTTTAAATTATTATGCTTTGTACAAAAAGAAAAAAGATTTCCCATCTCCCAAATATTCTCAGAACATGGTACGTAGCTGGTAAACCCACTAGGTATGGATTAGTACAACTTTATCTACTCAAGGGTTTACTGAGGATTAACTAGGACAGTAGTGGGCAGTAGCTCAAAGCCCAGAATCTGAACAGGAAACTTCATTTCTCAATTAATTGGCCCATTTGGAAATGAATAGTTAAGCAGGACAATTAATTTTCTCAAAGTGGAAAATAAATGGATTGTATTGGGTGTAGGCATTATATTGATCTGCATATTTGGATGTATCATAGAAAGAAGGAAACTCTGAGACACAGACACTAAGCAAGGTAGAATCCACTGATTTCCTTTGGTTTGGAAAATCATGATGTCTCAATCATTTTGGTGGGTTTCATCCTTCATGGGATTTTGGCCCATTCTCTTTCCCACTACACTTGGAATGTCATCCTGTGATGCAGGCTGCTTACACCATCCTCAGCTGTTTTCATATGAGAAGTTTCTTGCTTCATTCTTGTAGCCAAATTAGCCAAAGAGGACTTCATCCCTGAGCTCTTACTGCCTGTTGTTTTAGCTGAAATCATGGTGCCTTTGGGTGCAGAAGAAAATGTATAAACATATTTTCCAGCTTGTTTTTCACCTGAATATAGGGCCTCAGATGCAGTGCCCAAGGGTAGAAAGAGTTCCAGAATTCCCAGTGGCAGTGGAGGAGATATAAGAAAGTACTCAGAGTGATTACTGTGACAACCTCATTCATCAACAAAGTTAGAAGTGCATATGATCACAAACACTGGAGCTAAGTAAAAACCTGCTCGACACTGTGAGATCTGGATCCACCAGACTTATGTCTGAGCAGACACGTGTGTTAACAGGATGTTTTATTTTATTTACTATTATCAGGATCTTGTCTAATCACAGTCATGTATATGCCTACAATTTCTCTGAGTGTTATGTCAGAATCAAAGAAGATATTCACCATGAAGGAGATGTGGTCATTGGTGTATATTTTCCAGTTCATACTTACTACACAGACAACAAAGTTCTACATCCTTATCTGCCATACTATTTCACTGATGTTAACTTGCAGTAAGTATTGTTATTCATTATCCTGTTTCAAATTTCATATTACATATGTCACAGGTGATATATGTATTCAAACCTCCAAACTTCCTTTTTTATGAAGAAGAATGCTCCTCCAATCTAAAGTCCTTATTTAATTGTATGTTACTCTTTTTTTATTTTATTTTCTCAAAGATGATGCATCAAGTTTGCTTGTTTGTTTATTGAATATTGTTTCCAAATATGATAATTGTGATCTTGTGATCTTACTTGTCCATGCCTTTACAGCCACACGTTTTTGATGTTAGATTTTCAGAGGGAAGATGGTTTTATCAAAGTTTGACCTGCCTCTTCAGGGCAGACTAGAAGTCGAGATTTACTCTTTGAAAAGAGTGATGCCCCCAAAAGCTCTTACTACAGAGGGATTGATGGTAGAGTCACAAGATGCCACTGATTTAGGTGTAAAAGAGTCATACTTAGAAGTTGGGAATAATTCATTGTATTTAGACATCTCTGTCTTCAAGGATCTTTTAATTAAATTAATTATTTGCCCAGCTTTTACTCTCAGATACATATTCCCTTTTACATATTTGTCCATGCATCTTAAATAAGTTATCTCATTTTCATGATTGTTTTCATAAGACACATTTACATGAATGTGGCCACATAGGACTGTTTCGTATTAAGTCAGAAATAAAATCAAACTAATTTTGTGGTAGGGAAGTATTTTTGTTACTACAAAAGATTAATGTGTGTGTCTTTTCCCCTTCCCTT
>CABHPH010000783.1:12408-23197 GCA_902168325.1 Peromyscus nudipes
TTCCAGATTAATGTAAGTGATCTTTTAGGGGCAATATGACTTAGTCTATTGGGATGCACATGGTACAGACTTTTCAAAGCATTTTTACCACAATTTCTGTGTGTTTCCATGCACACTCATGCCTCAGGCCTCACATGCAGGTGAGAGATCATCTGTGGAAAAATAACTTCACCTCCCACTATGTGTGTGTTGAGATCAAATTCAGCCCATACTCAGTGCAAGGATTTTGCCCGGAGTGAATCATATTTTCTCCCATATGGCAAATTTTGTTATATATGATGACTGTTATCCTTCCAAATTAAAATTGGTATTATGAGATAAAGAACATGTCCCTCCAATTTATTTAAAAATGTGGTTGACTTGATACATCAAAGTAGATTTCCCCAAATCTGCAAAGGTATCTTATGTTTATGATGCAATATAAATTCATGTATCATATGAATTTTATCTTTCACAATTTGGATGTTAAGAGTTTACTCTTTTACTATAAATATACGCCTTTTTGTGTGAAGTTTCACACACCATAATCCAAAAGTATTTTCTTACAGCTTATTATATAATATTTTGCAGTGGGATGCTTGTTTTAAAATTTTTTATTACTTCATTATTTTTGAAATTTTAATATAATTGGAGCATTTCTCTTTTCCTTCCTTACCTCCAAACCTTCCCAAATAACCCTGCTTCCTCCCTTTGAAATTCATGGGCTATTAAAAAAATGTTGTTAAATAGACATGTGTTTGTACACACACATACACACACACACACACACAAGTTACTAAATACAAACAGGTCAGAAAATATAAAGCTATCTCATTGTATATTTTTGAGGGTGACCATTTGATATTTGATATTGAGTTGATTTTCCCTATAGAAGATTATTTCTCTGATTCTTCACATTCCTTAGTTTCCTATAGTTCTGTGTTTAGGATTAAGACCTTAAGAACTTTCTCCCAGATACTTTGGTATCTCTAATTCTCTCCTCCTCATTCATATCATGTTTGGGCTGTCATGCTCATGAAACTTTCAGGATGAGACATTAATTATAAAATGCCACCATTTTTTAACAAATTCCATAACTTGGACTGATAAAGATTTATTAACATTGCTTTTTAATAAAAGGAATAACCAGTTTTATTATCTTTTTTTAGAACAAATAGTTAAGGGCAACACTACATACATATAAGTACACATACATTTTCTTTTTCCAGAGTTGAAAAACAAGCAATAAGGAGATATTAAGCATTTTACACACCAATCAAAGATCCCCCTATTGCCTCCTCCTGCCTCCCCAGCTTGCCCATAACCCACCTCCTACTCCCCACAAGATGGTAAGTCCACCCGTAGAGAAACATATCCAATAGAAGTAAGTTCAAGCCCTTCCTCCTTCCTCAAGTTTTCATGAGGTGTCCCATTATAAGTAGTGGGCTCCAAAAAGCCTCCTCATGCACCAAAAAGGAGATATGACTATCAATTTTCTGAAGCATAACTCATACAGAGAAAGTCAGCTTGCATGTTTTCTCCATGTGTCCTCCTTCTGTGTGTTAGCAATGAAGATGGCTCTACCCCTAACTCTGTCATGATTCTGAGCTCTTTCCTCCATTGTTGCCTGTGCCCTCACAATTGATGTTCCTCTTTCCATGAATTGAAGCTTTGTGGCCTTCTCTCTTCATATGGGCAGCATGATCACTGAATGCTCTCTACATCCTTTTATGAAGGTCTATGTGGACTTCACTAATTTATTTTTAAAGCCCTTCTTTTGGTGCTTGTTCTGGTGTGGCCACTGTGCTTTGTTCATCCTCAGTATGTACTTTTAATTAGTACTGAGATCTTACTTGCAAGCCTCCTTTTTCTTAGGGTGTTTCACAAAGAATATGTAATCTGCCCTGATATACTACAACACAACAAGAAACACACATACAGGCAGTTAATCAGATGCACACCAACCTACCTGGTGTAAGAATGTTTATTGGGGTCTCATAGAAGTGAGTACTGATTGATGTCAGAATTACCAGTGTGATGATTCTTTTAATATTTATCTCAATGTGTCACTTCCAGAAATGCATGTGCCTATCTAACACTGCATTCGCATTCAGTAACAATTCAGACCATTTTAGATTGATTTTGTCTGATGATATTAAAAATATTAAATTGTCCAATGTCGCTTTTATATCTCATGTAATTGAATAAAGAAATAATGACATTTCTGTTGTCCAATGGAAATTATGTAATTAAGGGACAATAATTCCTATGCCACCTTATAAGATTTCTAGGACTTCCAATATGTCTGTCTATAATCTACAGTTATCAACCATTGACAATATTGTACATCACTAGTTACTAAAATATATTTCTGTAGAGTTAGAATCTTGTGTTTTTTTCTCACCATTTTTGCCAATTTCTTTTCTTTTCTTTTTTTAATTAAGCAAATTTTTCATTCATTTTACACACCAAAGATCCCCCTATTGCCTCCTCCTGCCTCCCCAGCTTGCCCATAACCCACCCCCTACTCCCCACAAGATGGTAAGTCCACCCATAGAGAAACACATCCAATAGAAGTAAGTTCAAGCCCTTCCTCCTACCTCAAGTTTTCATGAGGTGTCCCATTATAAGTAGTGGGCTCCAAAAAGCCTCCTCATGCACCAGAGATGGATTCTGAGTCTACCACCAGGGGGCCCCCAAGCAGATCAAGCTGCATAATTGTCTCTCCATACAGAGGGCCTAGTCCAGTCCCATGCAAGCTCCACAGCCATTGATACAACTCATGAGTTCCCACTAGTTTGGTTTGGTCATCTATGTAGATTTCCCCATCATGGTCCTGATGGACTTACTCATAGAATCCCTCCTCTTTCTCTCTAACTGGACTCTGGGAGCTCTGACTGGTGTTTGGCTGTGGATCTCTTCATCTGCCTCCATCGATCATTCAAGAAAAGTTCCGTGATGGCAGTTAGGATACTCACAGATCTGATATCTCGGGCAAGTCAGTTCAGTACAGGTACGCTCTCCACTATTTCTTTTTTTAATAAATAATTTTAATATTTTTATTTTATAATTAATTTAATTTTATATATCAGCCACAGATTCCCCTGTCCTCCCACCCCATAGCTCCCCCCCCCCAACTGACCCCTCATACCCACATCCTCCAAGGCAAGGTCTCCCCTGGGGAATCAGCCCAGCCTGGTAGATTCAGTTGAGGCAGGTCCAGTCCCCTCTTCCCTACACCAAGGCTGAGCAAAGTGTCTCAGCATAGGCCCTAGGTTCCAAAAAGCCAGCTCATGCACCAAGAGCAGGTCCCATCCCATTGCCTATGTGCCTCCTAAACAGTTCAAGCTAATCAACTGTCTCACTTATCCAGAGGGCCTGGTCCAGTTTCACGGGGGCTCCTCAGCTATTTATTCAGTTCATTTGTTTCCACTAGTTTGACTATTTGCCCCTGTGCTTTTTCCAGTCATGGTCTCGCTATCTCTATCCCATATAATCCCTCCTCTCTCTTGCCGATTGCACTCCTAGAGCTCCACCTGGGGTTTGACCGTGGATCTCTGCATTTGCTTCCACCAGTCACTGGATCGTAGTTCTCTCATGACAGTTGGGGAGTTCGGCCATCAGATCACGAGAGTAGGTCAGCTGAGGCACTCTCTTGGCCATTGCCACTAGACTATAGTGGAAGTACCTAGGTGGATTTCTGGGGACCTCTCTAGCACTCTACTTCTTCCTATTACCATAGGGTCTTCATTTATCATGGTATCTCTTTCCTTGTTTTCCCACTCTGGTCCTGATCCAGCTGGGCCCTCCCACTCCCCTAAGCTCTCTTTCCCTGACCCTTGCCCTCCATTACGCCCCCTCACCCCCAGTTTGCTCATGTAGATCTCATCCATTTCTCTGTCATTGGGCAATCCCTGTGTCTTTCTTAGGGTCCTCTTTACTAGGTAGCCTCTCTGGGGTTGTGAGTTGCAGTCTGGTTATCCTTTGTTTTACATCTAATATCCACTTATGAGTGAGTATATACCATGTTTGTCTTTCTGAGTCTGTGTTACCTCACACAGGATGATATTTTCTAGTCCCATCCATTTGCCTGAAAGCCTAATGATGTCATTGCTTTTCTCTGCAGAGTAGTACTCCATTGAGTATATGTACCACATTTAATTTATCCATTCTTCAGTTGAAGGGCATCTAGACTGTTTCCAGGTTATGGATATTACAAATAATGCTGTTATGAACATAGTTGAGCATGTGTCCTTGTGGCATGATTGAGCATTCCTTGGGTATATGCCCAAGAGTGGTATAGCTAGGTCTTGGGGAAGATTGATTCCCAATTATCTATGAAAGCACCGTATTGTTTTCCAAATTGACTGTACAAGTTTGCATTCCCACCAACAGTGGAGTGTTCCCCTTGCTCCACATCCTCTCCAACAAAAGGTGTCTTCAGTGTTTTTGATCTTAGCCATTCTGATGGGTGTAAGGTGGTATCTCAGAGTCATTTTGATTTGCATTTCCCTGATGATTAAGGATGTTGAGCAATTCCTTAAATGTCTTTCAGCCATTTGAGATTCTTCTGCTGAGAATTCTCTGTTTAGCTCTACAGCCTATTTTTAATTGAATTGTTGGATATTTTGTTGTCTAATTTCTTGAATTCTTTATATATTCTGGATATCAGCCCTCTGCCAGATGTGGAGTTGGTGAAGATCTTTTCCCATTCTGTAGGCTATCGCTTTTGTCTTGTTGACTGTGTCTTTTGCCCTAAAAAAGCTTCTGAGTTTCAAGAGGTTATATTAATAATTGTTTCTCTCAGTGTCTGTGCTACTGGTGTTATATTTAGGAAGTAATCTCTGGTGCCAAATGCATTCAAGACTACTTCCTACATTCTCTTCTATCCAGTTTAGAATAACTGGATTTATGTTGAAGTCTTTGATCCACTTGGACTTAAACTTTGTGCACTGTGAGAGATATGGATCCATTTGCAGTCTCCTACATGTTGACATCCAGTTATGCCAGCACCAATTGTTGAAGATGCTTTCCTTTCTCCATTGTACAGTTTTGGCTGCTTTGTCAAAAATCATATGTTCATAGGTGTGCAGATTAATGTCAGGGTCTTCAGTTCTGATCTATTGGTCCACATGTCAGTTTTTATACAAATACCAACCTGTTTTTATTACTGTAGCTCTATAGAAGAGCTTGAGGTCAGGGGTCATGATGCCTCCAGAGGTTGTTTTATTGTGCAGGATTCCTTTGCTATCCTGGTTTTTTTTCTTTTTCCATATGAAGCTGAGTATTGTCCTTTTCAGGTTTGTGAAGAATTATGTTGGGATTGTGATGGAGATTGCATTGAATCTGTGTATTGCTTTTGGTAAGATTGCCAACTTTATTATGTTAATCCTACCTATCTATGAGCATGGGAGATCTTCCCATTTTCTGACATCTTCTTCAATTTCTTTTTTCAGGGACTTAAAGTTCTTGTCATACAGGTCCTTCACTTGCTTAGTTAGAGTTACCTCAAAATATTTTATATCATTTGTGGCTATTTTAAAGGGTGATGTTTCTCTGATTTCTTTCTCAACCCATTGGTCATTTGCATATAGGAGGGCTAATGATTTTTTTTTAGTTAATCTTGTATCCTGCTACATTACTGAAGGTGTTTATAAGCTGTATGAGTTCCTTGTTCTATTTTGGGATCATTTATGTATACTAACATGTCATCTGCAAATACTGAAAGTTTGAATTCTTCCTTTCTAATTTGTATCCCCTTGATCTCCTTATGTTGTCTGTTGCTCTGGCTAGAATTTCAAATACTATATTGAATAAGTATGGGGAGAGTATGGGGAGAGCAGACAGTTCCTGATTTTAGTGGCACTGCTTTGAGTTTCTCTCCATTTACTTTGATGTTGTCTGTTGGCTTGCTGTAAATTGCCTCTATTATGGTTAGATATGGTCCCTGTATTCCTGATCTCTCCAAGACCTTTATCATGAATTTCTCTTTCTTTATTTCATCTTCTTTTGGCTTGGAAATCAGGGTAATTGTGGCCTCATAGAAGGAGTTTGGTAATGTTCCTTCTGTTTCTATTTTGTGGAAAAATTTAAAGAGTATTGGTATTAACTTATCTGCATTACACCTGTCCAGATCCTTCTGCCTTTCAAAATCTCCATTGAGAATTCGGGTATTATAGTGATGAGTTTGCCTTTATAAGTCACTTGGCCTTTTTCATTTGCTGCTCTTAATATTCTTTCTTTATTCTGTAGGTTTAATGGTTTAATTATCATGTGGCAAGGAGACTTTTTTGGAAGAATAATCTGTTTGGTGTTCTATAGGTTTCTTGTATCTTCATAGGCTTTTCCTTCTTTAAGTCAGAAAAGTTTTCTTCTATGATCTTGTTGAATATATTTTCTGTGCCTTTGAGTTGGTATTCTTCTTCTTCCTCTATCCCTATTATTCTTAGGTTTGGTCTTTTCATGGTGTCCCAGATTTCTTGGACATTTTGTGTTATGACTTTTTTGGCTTTGATATTTTCTTTGACTGAAGAATCTTTCCTTTATTGTATCCTCTACACCAGAGATCCTCTCTTCCATTTCTTGTATTCTGTTGGTTATGCGTGAATTTGAGTTTCCTGTTCATTTACTCAGATTTTCTATTTCCATCGTTCCCTCTGTTTGTATCTTCTTCATTGATTCTATTTCCCATTTCAGGTCTTGAACTGTTTCCCTCACCTGATTCATTGTTTTTTCATGGGATTTTCTTTAAGAGATTTATTGATTTCTTCCAATTTTTTATTTGTATTTTCCTCTATTTCTTTATAGATTCCTTCCAATTTTTTATTTGTCTTTTTCTAAATTTTTTATTGATTTCTTCCACTTTTTTGTTTGTCTTTTCCTCAATTTCATTTTTCATTTTTTCTTGAAAGGCCTCTAGCATCTTCATGATGCTTTTCTTAAGGTCTCTTTCTTCTGCTTCTTCTACCTTGTAATGTTCAGTTCTTCCTGTTGGAGGAGGGGTAGGTTCTGTTGATGCTGTATTGCTCTTTATGTTGTTGTATGTACTTCTGACTTGAAGTCTGCCCATCTCCTCCCCTAATGGTTATAAGAGGTGCCTGTGTCTGAGTGAGTTGCTATTGGTCCACTCTGTGCTTGTTGTTCTGTGTCTCAGGGCGCCCATCTGGGTCCTGTCTTAGCTCTTAGTCTAATTTGAGCAGGCAGATTCTGTGTCTCAGGGAGCTTCTCTTGGGTCAACCCAAGCTAGATGATTCTGTGACTCACTGGTCCACTCTTAGTCTTATCAGGGTTCTTTGTTCAATCAGCTGATAGATTCTGTGTTTCAGGAAGCCTTTCTTGGTCCAATGAGAGGTGGCAGATTCTACTTCTCAGAAAGCAACTCTTGTTCTAAAGAGGGCTGGCAGATTCCCTGTCCCCTAAGATTATTCTTGGTCCAATGACAGCTCTTTGTCCAATGAGAGCTCTCTCTAGGCCCAATGAGAGCTGGGGGTTGGTTTCCAAGCCTCCGGAAGTGGATGGTGTCTCAGGCAGATGGGCATGGGGACAGGGCATGTAGATTGCAGGGTCCACTAGTGGGTCTTGGTGAGATGGGGCTTCCCGAAGGAGCCCTACCTGCTGGCCAGCAACTGGGGCCAAGTTAAGAAGGTGTTCCCAAGGGAATGGCTGAAGCCCAGAAATGGGTCCTAGGGGCAAGGCTTGATATCTGTCTCAATGCTTTCCCACTTGAACCCTGCTTCAGCTTGAGCATCCCATTCCCTTATATTCTCATCCCCCATCCCCTACACTCCATTGTCCACCTCTCATCCCAGTTCATTCATGGAGATCTCATATATTTCCCCTTCCCATGGTGATCCACACATCCCTCTTTGGGTCTTCCTTGTTAACAAGCTTCTCTAGAGTTATGGGTTGTTGTCTAGTTATCCTTTGCTTTTATCTACTATCCACTTATGAGTGGGTACAGACCATGTTTGTCCTTCTGAGTCTGGGTTACCTCACTCAGAATGATATTTTCTAATTCCATCCATTTGCCTGCAAATTTTATGATTTCATTGATTTTTCTCTGCTGAGTACCACTCCATTATGTATATGTACCATATTTTCTTACTCCATTTTCCAGTTGAGGGGCATCTAGGTTGTTTCCAGGTTCTTGCTATTATGAATAATGCTGCAATGAACATAGTTGAGCATATGTCCTTGTGGTAAGATTGAACATCCCTTGGGTATATGCCCAAGAGTGGTATGGCTGGGTCTTGAGGAAGATTCCCAGTTTTCTGAGACGCCGCCACACTGATTTCCAAAGTGGCTGTACAAGATTGCACTCCCACTAATAGTGGAGGAGTGTTCTCCTTGCTCTACATCCTCTCCAACATTAACTGTCATTAGTGTTTTTGATCATAGCAGTTCTGACAGGTGTAAGAGTGTATCTCAGAGTCATTTTGATTCGCATCTCCCTGATGACTAAGGATGCTGAGCAATTCCTTAAATTTCTTTCAGCCATTTGAAATTCTTCCAATGAAAATTCTCTATTCAGTTTTATAGCCTATAGCTGGAGTTTTCCTGTTTCCCCCTGGCTTCTGCAGCCACTCAGACACAAGTAAACACACAGAGACTTATATTACATATAAACTATATGGCTGTGGCAGGTTCCTTGCTATCTAGTTCTTATATCTTAAATTAACCCATTTCTACTAGTCTATAAGTTGCCAAGTGGCTTGTGGCTTCCCAGCACTTTTATATCTTGCTTCTTCTGTGTCTGTTGGGCAACTCCTGACTCCTTCCTGTTCCCAGAATTCTCTTTTCTGCTTATCCCACTTATACTATACTTCCTGCCTGGCTATTGGCCAATCAGCATTTTATTTATCAACCAAATCAGAGCAACATATTCTCAGCATACAAAGTGACATCCACAGCAATAGCCCATTTTTTAATTGGATTGTTCATTATTTTGATGTCTAGTTTCTTCAGTTATTTATATATTTGGGAGATCAGGCTTCTGTCAGATGTAGGTTTGGTGGGTTCCCGTTCTTTCTGCTGTTGTTTTGTCTTATTTACTGTGTCCTTTGCCTTACAGAAGCTTCTTAGTTTCAAGAGGTCCCATTTAATAATTGTTGCTCTCAGTGTCTGTGCTACTGGTGTTATATTTAGGAACTGATCTTCTGTGCCAGTGTGTCCAAGATTACTTCCTACTTTCTCTTCTAGCAGATTCAGTGTAACTGGTTTTAGATTGAAGTCTTTGATCCACTTTGACTTGATTTTTGTGCATAGCAGTAGATATGTATCTCTTTGCAATCTTCTACATGTTGATATCCAGTTATGCCAGCACGATTTGTTGAAGATGCTTTTTTTTTTCATTGTACAGTTTTGGCTTCTTTGTCAAAAATCAGATGTTCCTTGGTGTGTGGGTTAATGTCAGGGTCTTCAATTCAATTCCATTGGTCCACATGTTGGTTTTCATGTTAATACCAAGCTGTTTTTATTACTATAGCTCTATAGCAGAGCTTGAAGTCAGGGATGGTGATGCCTCCAGAGGTGGCTTTGTTGTATAGGATTCTTTTAGCTATCCTGGATTTTTTTGTTTTACTAAATGAAGTTGAGTATTATTCTCTCCAGGTCTGTGAAGAATTGTGTTGGGATTTTGATAGGGATTGCATTGAATCTGTAGATAGCTTTTGGTAAGATTGCCATTTTTACTATGTTAATCCTACCTATCCATGAGCATGGGACATCTTTCCATTTTCTGATATCTTCTTCAATGTCTTTCTTCAGGGACTCAAAGTTCTTGTCATAGAGGTCTTTCACTTGCTTAGTCAGAGTTACCTCAGGCTATTTTATATCATTTGTGGCTATTTTAAAGGGCAATGTTTCTCTGATTTCTTTCTCAGCTGAATTATCATTTGTATATAAAAGGGCTACTGATTCTTTTGAGCTAATCTTTTATATTGCCACTTTACTGAAGGTGTTTATCAGCTGTGGGAGTTCCCTGGTATAATTTTTGGGGTTATTTATTTATACTATCATATCAATTGCAAATAGTGAAAGTTTGACTTGTTCCTGTCTAATTTGTATCCCCTTGATTTCCTTTTGTTGTCTTATTGCTCTAGCTAGAATTTCAAGTACTATACTGAATAAATATGGGGAAAACAAAGAACCTTGTCTTGTTCTTGATTTTAGTGGAATTGCTTTGAGTTTAATTTGATGTTGGCTGTTGGCTTGCTGTAAATTGCCTTTATTATTTTTAGGTATGTTCCTTGTGTTCCTGTTCTCTCCAAGACCTTTATCATGAAGGTGTGTTGGATTTTGTCAAAGGCCTTACAGCATCTAATGAAATGATAATGTGTTTTTTTTCTATCAGTTCATTTATATGATGTATTACATTGACATATTTCTATATGTTGAAGCACCCTTGCATCTCTGGGATGAAGCCTACTTGGTCATAGTAGATAATTTTTTGATGTGTTCTTGGAGTTTGTTTGCCAATATTTTATGGAGAACTTTTTGAATCAATGTTCATGAGGGAGAAAGGTCTGTAATTATTTTTCTTTGTTTCATCTTTGTGAGACTTGAGATTAGATTAACTGTAGACTCATAAAAGGAGTTTGGTAATGTTCCATCTATTTCTATTGTTTGAAACAATTTGAAGATTATTGATATTAACTCTTCTTTGAAAATTCGGTAAAATTCTGCATTGAAACAATCTGGTCCTGGGCTTTTTTTGTTTGTTTGTTTGTTTTTGGGAGACTTTTTTTTATTTTATTTTACAATACAATTCAACTTTACATATCAGCCATAGATTCCCCCCCCCCCCCCGTTC
>CABHPH010000783.1:23984-42470 GCA_902168325.1 Peromyscus nudipes
CCACTCACAACACCAGGGAGGCTACCTGAAAAACAGGACCCCAAGAATGACACGGGGATCACCCAATGACGGAGAAATGGATGATCTACATGAACAGTCTGGACGTGAGTGGGGGTAATGATGGACGAGGGGCGAGGGAAAGAGAACTTGGGGGAGCGGGAGATCCCAACTGGATCAAGAACAGAGAGGGAACATAAGGAATGTTTATGGTAAATGAAGACCACATGGGAATAGGAAGAAACAAAGTGCGGGAGAGGCCCACAGAAATCCACAAAGATGCCCCCACAATAGACTGCTGGCAATAGTTGAGAAATAGCCCGATCTGACCAACCCTGGTGATAGGATGGCCAAACACCCTAATTGTCATGCTAGAAATCCCATCCAATGACTGAGAGAACTGAATGCAGATATCCACGGTCAGGCCTGGGGTGGAGCTCCGGGAGTCCAATTTGCGAAAAGGAGGAGGGTTTATGTGAGCAAGAGTTGTTGGGATCAGGGATGGATGGAATACAGAGACAAGTGGCCAAGCGAATGGAAACACATGAACTGTGTACCAATGGCTGAGGGGCTCCCAATTGGATCAGGCCCTCTGAATGGGTGAGACAGTTGATTGACTTGATCTGTTTAGGAGGCATCCAGGCAGTTGGACCGGGTCCTGTGCTCAGTGCATGAATTGGCTGTTTGAAACCTGGGGCTTCGTAGAGATGCTTGGCTCAGCCTGGGAGGAGGGGACTAGACCTGCCTGGGCTGAGTCCACCAGGTTGTTTTTGGGAGACTTTTAATGACAATTTCTATTTCCTTAGGTGTTATTGATCTATTTAAATTGTTTATCTGTTCCTGATTTAATTTTAGTATGTGGTACCTATCCAACACAAATTGTCCATTTCTTTTAGATTTTCCAATTTTGTGGAGTAAAGGTTTTTGAAGTATGGCCTGATGATTCTCTGGATTTCCTCATTGTTAGTTGTTATGTCTCCCTTTTCAGTTCTGATTTTGTTAATTTGGATTCTCTCTCTGTGTGTGTCTCTCTCTGTGTCTCTCTGTGTCTCTCTGTCTCTGTCTCTGTCTCTCTCTCTCTCTCTCTCTCTCTCTCTCTCTCTCTCTGCCTTTTGGTTAGTTTGAATAAGCACTTATCTATCTTGTTGATTTTCTCAAAGAACCAACTCTTTGTTTCATTGATGCTTTGTATTGTTCTCTTTGTGCCAAGGACCAGCCTCAGCAGTTTTGGGGTTCAAAAGGACAGGATACCTGGAAGGCACAGTAATGACTCAGAGACAGTGCTCTTGTAAGCTGAGAGGTCATTTTGGGCTTCTGTAGTTGCTAAGTAGCTTTTGCTACATCTTCTGTTTTTGCCTTGATAACCTCAGTCTGTTATTTTCATGAGGAAGGGGAAAATAGAAAAAAGGGGAAATCACACAATACAAAATGTTCTCATGATTCCAAAGTTGTTCTTAGAAAATCACCAATATATTCTTCATCATCTTTGATTAGACTCAGAAACTATCCCAAACATAACACCAAAGCAAGCATAATCTATTTTTATTATTAATGATTATACATTCTTCTGAGCACTAGACCCACAGGCAAGCAACATGCAATTTCAAAAAAAAAAGGTAAAAATAAGAACAGTGGTTAATGTACCAGACACTCATTTCCTTCTCAAACAGCCTGCTCTGTACTCAAGACCCCTGCAGCTGCCTAAGTTTCTCCTCAGCCCTATGCAAACACCAAGCCCCATGACTGGTGAGCCACAATGACCCCAGACAAGAAATCTGCCCCTGTAAGTCAGTGACTTTTGTCCTTCTAATCCCAACAATTCCAAGAAAGATCTGATCCAATTTTCAGAGCCTCCCTGGAAGGCAAGTTCATCTTTCCTGGCAGCTCTTTTCAATCTAGGAACCCAATAAAACTTGCAGCAATCACTACAATCACAGCCACATTATCTCCATACTACCTGAGGAGGAATCAAAATATCTGGATTAAAGTTGCCATATCTCTCTCTTAGTGGAAGCCTCCAATTTCCTCCTATTCTAGGTTTCCACACTTCCCATTTGTCATTTCATTTATATGTTACTCCATCCACAGTCTTCAACCAATACTCCTTAGGGGCTCAAGATTTACACAATGCCCTTGGAATATCCTCTGAAACCGAATTATTCATCATGGCCAATTTGAGTACAGTGTGTTGATACACATCATGCCATGTGCTATAGTTGACCACACATTTGGTACAGTTTATCCATGCCTGAAAAGCTTCCCCAGGCTAGAGGTTTGTTCCCATAACCTACATAACTGCCTTAACTCCAGCCTGGTTGATCATCTCTGTATGAGTTCCCTTGAAATTTACTTCACTCCTTTCCTATATCACAGAAGTCACCATTGACCTGGAAACACAGAACATAAAGATCAGATAGAAGAAAAAGACTAGCATTTCAAGAAGTAATTATATGAAGGAGAACATGACATGTGCATGCCATAAAGCACAACCTTGGAACATGTAGGCATTTCTGCCTTGGCCCTCTAGAGGCATGCTAAGCAGAAGATCTGGAGGGGAGCACATGGAGGGTTGATGGTCCACAATCTTGGGGCCATCTTCAATCTCTGCTGGCAGCTCATCAGGCATCTTATATGCAGTCCCCATCATCTTTGTTTCTATTTTATTGATTTCAGCTCTCAATTTGATTATTTCCTGGCATATATTCCTCCTGGGTGACGTTGCTTCTTTTTGTTATAGAGATTTTAGGTGTGCTCCTAAGTCACTAGTGTGAAATTTCTCCAACTTCTTTATGTGGGCATTTCTTGATAAGAATTTTCCTCTTAGCACTGCTTTCATAGTGTCCCATAGGTTTGGATGTGGAGTCACTTTCACTGAATTCTAGGAAGTCTTTAATGACTTTCTATTTTCTTCCTTCATCCATTGGTGATTCAGTTGAGCATTATTCAGTTTCCATGAGATTGTAGGCTTTCTGTAATTTTTGTTGTTATTAAAATCTAACTTTAAGCCATGGTGGTTCAAAAAATTACAGAGGGATAATCCAATATTTTTGTATCCATTGAGATTTGCTTTGTTACCGAGTATGTGATTGATTTTAGAGAAGGTTTCATGGGGTGCTCAGAAGAAGCTATATTCTTTTTTGTTAGGGTGGAATGTTCTATAGATATCGATTAAGTTCATTTGAGTCATAACATCTGTTAGGTCCCTTATTTCTTTGTTAAGTTTCTAGCTGGCAGATCTGTCCAATTGTGACAATGGAATGTTGAAGTCTCCCTGTTGTGTGATTTCATCTTTTGTAATGTTTCTTTTGCACATGTGTGTGCCCTTGTATTTGGGGTATAAAATGTTCAGAATTGAAACTGTTTCATCTTGGTGGATCTTTCCTGTGATGAGAATGTAATGTCCTTCTCGATCTCTTGATTGATTGTAGTCTGCAATCTATTTTGTTAGATATTAGGATAGCTACACCAGCTTGCTTCTTAAGATCATTTGACTGGAAAGACTTTTCCCAGCCTTTTACTCTGAGGTAGTGTCTGTCTTTGAAGTTGGGATGTGTTTCTTGTATGCAGCAGAAGGATGGGTCCTGATTTCATTTCCATTCTGTTAGCCTGTGTCTTTTTATAGGTGAATTAATTCATTGATATTAAGGGATATTAATGACAAGTGATTGTTAATTCCTGTTATCTTTTGGTGGTTGTGTGTGTGCATTTCTCTATTTTGGGATTTACTGCTGTGGGGTTATCTATTGCCTGTGTTTTGTGGGTGTATCTGACTTCCTTAGGTTGGAATTTTCCTTCTAGTGCTTTCTGTAGGCCAAGATTTGTGGATAGGTATTCTTTAAATCTGGTTTTGTCTTGGAATGTATTATTCACTCTGTCTATGGTGATTCAAAATATTACTGGATGTGGTAGTCTTGGCTGGCATCCATGGTCTTTTAGTGTCTGCATTACATCTGTCCAGGACCTTCTGGCTTTCAAAGTCTCCATTGAGAAGTCAAGTGTTATTCTGACTGGTATGCTTTTAAAAGTCACTTGGCCTTTTTCCTTTGCAGCTCTTAATATTCTTTCTTTATTCTGTATGCTTAGTGGTTTAATTATTATGGTTATATTTTATTTGTACTCCATCTATGCAGACCTCTAGGTCTTCTATGGTTGGTATTGAGATTAAAGGCATGTGTCTCCATGCTGGTGGTAGCCTTGAACACACAGAGATCTGTCTGTCATGTGATCAGGATTAAGGACGTGGGCTACCATTGCCAGACTTCTGCTATGGCTTGCTATTAGCTCTGAACCTCAGTCAACTTTATGTATTAACATACAAATAAAACCACATTTCAGTACAAATAAAATATCACCATAAATTATTATGTGGCAATGGGACTTTTTTAGGGGGTCTAGTCTATTTGGTGTTCTATGAGGTTCTTATATCTTCATAGGTATTTCCATAAGTTGGGAAAATTTTCTTTTGTGATTTTGTTAAATATATTTTCTATGTCTTTGAGTTGGTCCTCCTCCTCCTCCTCCTCCTCCTCCTCCTCCTCCTTTTCTTCTTCTTCTTCTTCTTCTTCTTCTTCTTCTTCTTCCTCTTCTTCTTCCTCTTCTTCTTCCATACCTATTATTCTTAGGTTTGGTGTCCCAGATTACTTGTACATTTAGTGTCATGACATTTTTGGCTTTGGTGTTTTCTTTGACTGATGAATCTGTATCCATTATTGTATCCTCTACACCAGATATGCTCTCTTCCATCTCTTGTATTGTGTTGGTCATGCTTGCATCTGTGTTTCCTGTTCATTTACTCAGATTTTCTAATTCCAGTATTCCCTCAGTTTGTGTCTTCTTCATTGTTTCTATTCACTTTTCTGGTCTTCAACAGGTTCCTTCACATGTTTAATTGTGTTTTCATTGTTTTCTTGGCTTTCTTTAAGGGATTTGTTTGTGTTCTTCTCAATTTCGTTATTGATTTCTTCCAATTTTTTGTTTTTTTTTCCTCTCAATTTCTTTAAGGGAATTTTTCATTTCCTCTTTAAAGCCCTCTAGCATCTTCATCAAGTTATTTTTAAGGTCACTTACTTCTGCTTCTTCTCATTGTGATGTTCAGGTCTTGCTATTGTAGGAGGGCTCAGTTCTGGTGATGTCATACTGTTCTTTATGTTGTAGTATGTGTTTTTGCAGTGGTGTCTACCTGTATCTTCCTCCAATATGTGCAAGAGGTGCCTGTGTCTGAGTGTGCTGCTATTGGTCCAATCTGTACTTGTTTTATAGGGCCCCTGTGGTTCTGATCTTAGCTCTTGGTCTTATTAGACCTGGAGGATTCTGTATCTCAGGGAGCTACTCTTGGTCAAATGAGAACTGGCAGATTCCATGTCTCAGGAAGTTACTGGGGTCACAGGTGGATGAGTATTGGGGTATGGCATGGAATATGTAGAGTGTAGAACATGTAGATTGCAAGGTCCAATGGATGGTTTTAGTGGGGGTCCTGGCCTTAGGGATTTTCCCTGCTGGCCATCAACTAGGGCAGAGTTCACCCATTTCTTAAGGTTTACACATTAGTAAAAATTCTTAAAAATAAATATGCATGAAATATATTCAAATATAAAATCAATTTTTAAATAATATGTAGGAGATAGGATTGTACTTTCTTGTATATAAAGAATGTGAAATATTCAGATCACAACATTTATATAATTGAATGTGTCATAAGTTTCCTTGATTTGAATACAACTGAGTGCTGATTCAGAAAATACAAATTTGATTTTTTTCCCTTCTGTATTTTTATTTTTAAATGAGTTTGGCAGGTCTGGTGTCACAAAAACTGTGCATTTGTGTGCATAATTGCTCTGTTCTTTCTGAAAAATAATTTACCTGTAATTATGTACAACCTGTGGAAGATCACAAAGATTTCTGTGATTGAGTATGAAATGTATTCCCCATCAAAAGCTGAGCATTGATACAGTGCCTCATTCTCTCCAAAGTGACCAGTTGAAGTTCTCTGGTAATTTATATCAACCAGAAGTTTCTCTGACAAGGTGGATCAATGCTCTGATCTATGATTTGACAAATAAACTATTATTAATCATGTTAACTCTGTGTCCATTCAGCAGAATAACTCTATTATATGCTCTCCTTTGGCCTATGGCCTCACCAGGCACACTTTTGTGTTACAAATAAATATGCTATCAATGAGTTTCTTCTCATGGAAAATGCCCTAGATTCAAACAGAAAATTACTTGAATACTCATGTAGCATTTCTTTTGCTATTGCACCAGAGGGCATGAATTATTGGGTCAGTTGTTTTTGTATCTTGCAGGGCTCATAGGTGAATGATAGTGACTTTTTTTATTCCTAGTTTCGTGGATAGTATTAAGTGTTCTAGTGTAGTCACCAGATAAGATTGCTGGAACTTGGTTTAAGCCTATAGAAAGCCTTTCTTAATCAGACTGCAAGTATACTAGGTTATCAGAATGCCAGGGTAGCATGGATACTTTCTCAGAATGAGCTTCTAAGTACAAAAAACCCATGTTCTGTATTAACATGCATCACTTACCAAGGACAATTAGCTAGAAGTGAAACCAAAGATGCCAAAAGCAAGTGTATTACATTTAGATTCTTTCTGAGAATTGTGTGTGTTGTTTCTATTTTTTTCAGGTGTACTGTCTATTTTCTGAGCTTTACAAGCTGAATGACACATCTACCATGCAGTCAGTTGTGCAAAGGTGAGGAGGCTTACTAAGACTGGGACACTGCTGCATTCACTACTGATCTTAGTGAATGAGCCAACTAATGACTTTTTTAGTTAATGATGCAGGGCCCACTTTTTATCCAATCAGAATAAGAGTTTGAATTCCAGCCAGTGCTGATAGCTGAGTAGTTAGCCAGGGAGGGCCCACCATTTTCCTGACCATTCCAAGAGTTTCTCTAATTACTTCATATCAATAAAAAAAGAGAAACAAGTTTCTCTAAAATTCATATATATTTCCCTTTGTTTCATGAGATCTCTAAAGATCTCCAGGTTTGGAGGACTCTATTTTTAACTCAGAGACAGGAACTTTTAATGCCTCTAAGTCTTGATCAACCTATCTACATAGTTTGGATAGTTTTAGAAGAGTCTTTTAGTCAAACCATTAGTACATATCCACCAAATCATCTCAGAGGACCAGTAATATTGCTTTTTTGCATATAAATTAACCCATTAGGCTGAATGTTAGCTATCAGATTAAGGGAAAAAAGTATGTAGGTTAAAAGTTTGAGATATTAGATTTCTTTGCCCGCTGTAAGTCCCCTAATGTTAACTAAGGCTACCCCCCAGTCACTGTAAGTATTGTCAGTGAGTGGGCTGACAGTCTGTTTAGTGCATGTATCTCTGTAGTATGGGGGCCAGGTGTCTAAGCATAACAAGCAATCCTCGAAGATTTTTGGCTGTGAATGATTAACCCTCTCCCTAGGGTCCCTTCTTACAAGATCAATTCTGATTGCTTAAGTTATTTCTATTTCCCAAAGACCAGCATCTTTTTAAATCAATCTGTTTAGGAATCTCCAGTTTTACAATGGAAACCCATTTTTTTCTGTCAACTACTGGACCAAGACACAGGGCATGCATAGAATGATAACCTTAGTATTACTATCTGAAAATTAACTCCAATGTCCTTCATTTCTCTGGTACAACCAAACCCTTAAAGTAGATATCAGCAAGTAAAGGTCAAGATGGGATAAAGTCTGCTGCTCTGTAGCCACACTAGTTAATACGTTCCATGTATCTGTCTTGCTCATTTTCAAGGCTTGCCCTGAGAGGAATGGGGTTTGGACTAGGACACTGTGTTCATATTCATAGTGAAAAACACAAGATTCAGTAAGAGTTATAAGGGCAGAGAATGGAAGAGCCGGGGGACCTGTGAAACCCTATTATTAATGGGGTATGGTGATACATTGTATCCCCCAATATATTGTGCATCCTAATAAACTTATCTGGGGTCAGAGGACAGAACAGCCACTAGATAGACATAGAGGCCAGAAAATGGTGGCACACATGCCTTTAATCCTAGCATTCCAGAGGCAGAGATACTTCTGGATCTCTGTGAGTTCAAAGCCACACTGGAAACAGCTAAGCATGGTAACAAGAGCCTTTAGTCCCAGGAAGTGATGGCAGGAAGGTATATAAGGTGAGAAGGTCAGAAACTATAAGTTTTGGCTGATTAAGCTTTTAGAATTTGAAGCAGCACAGTTCAGCTAAGAAGCATCTAGTCTGAGGAAAGAGGATCACCTGAGGAATTGGCAAAGTGAGGTGGCTGTGGCTTGTTCTGCTTCTCTGATCTTCCAACATTCACTCCAGGTTTGTTTTTATTAGTAAGACCTGTTAAGATTCGTGTTACAACGGGGCTATAGTCCAGAGACAGTCCATTTGAGAGCAGTATCTGTGGCTTTCAGTTTCATTATCTGTGTATGGTGGCTCTATGGTGTAAGGGCGCCTAGCTTCACCACCAGAGGAGTGAAGAAAATCAACTTTTGGGTCCTTTTCAGATTATTTCCAGAGCCTCAATGACCCTTTTATAAACTATTTTCCTACTAAACCTCTGATGGAAGAGCAGGAGCTCAGCCTTTAGTGTCTACTCAAACAGGGTTGTAGAGTTTTTGAAATCCTTTGTGCATCTTGATCCAGGTAAGTTCTTCAATGTAGACTTCTCTCAGGGTTTGTGCATTTAAAAGCAAAGATGGGTTGATTCACCACTTTCAATAGGAGGCAGAAGAATACATCATTCTGGACCATGAGAGTGTACACAGTTTTCTCTGGAGGAATCAGACTCATGAGAATCAGAGGACCCAGGTTTCTTTACAGGCAGGAGAGGTATATTCCAGGATAACTGGCAGACTACCTTGTAGCAGGGTCCTTGCTGTTGTTCCCCTTGTGGGTGGGGGCCAAGTAGGAGCAGAGTCAAACCACACAGACTTGGGGAGAATGTGAAACAACAAGCTCAGTTTATTCAGGAAGAGGCAAGCCTTATATACCCTCCACCCCACCCTGGGGGGAGGTCTGATGAATATGCATCTGCTGGTGTGACATGGCTGCCTCTCATTGGTCCAGGTCATCTCCAGATCATGTTTCTACTGCTGTTGCTAAGACCATCAGGCAGACCCAGGCTGTCTCTCAGAAAGAATCTTTTAATTGTTTGGGCCGTCTGGCCCTTAAGCTGGTTAGGGATGAGTCATCCCACACTACCTCTTTCTTCTCACTGAGGAATTTGGGCTTATACGTTCTCTTTTAATACTATGGTCCTTAGATATTGTTTAATCTGGAGAGATATATTTGAACAGAGTAGTTGATCAGTTACAGAAACTTGGTCCTGTGGTATTGGTTTCTTCTGACAGTTGGTAAGATACAAAAATTCTGCTGGATATATATAAGTCTGTATCTCACAATGAGAAAAGGTGATGGTTACTTTCATTTTATGCAAAAGGACTTATCCCACTCAGTTCCTTGTTGATAATCACACTTTGAGCTACCTCCACCAGCTAGGACCTTATTATACGTTAGATTTTTGAATTTCATTAACATTTTCTAATATCTGTTTCCAGCTAGGTGACAAAAGGAATCTTTTTAGGAGCAGTCTTTAATCATTGAAAAAGTATTTACTAAAAGTTACATAAAGTTCTTTGGTCAGTGTTACACAGAAAGGAATATCTGTTCTGACGAAGCTGTGTTGTGTGCCAAGAACCTATGGGGGGTTTTCTACCTTTATTTCATTTTTTAAAGAGAGAATTGTGGGTTTTGAGTTTTCAAATAGGGATCACTGATTAATAAGAAGACTTAAATCATGAAAGAGAAATGAATAGGAATTTCTCTTTTCCTTCAGGCTCATCCCAGGGGAACTTCCCACTTCTATAGGAATGCTTAGAGCAAGCAGAAAGTGTAGTGAACACTCCCCTGGGGGAACTATTCGACCTTCCCTTTTTGTATTTTTCTTAGATATAGGAGGGCATGGACCAGAGGCCTGAATCCTCAGTATGTCCACACAGGGACAAGCCTGGACTCTGATTAGGAGTCAAGCAACAAAACAAGAAAGAGAAAGTGTTCCTGCTCCTAGTGTGGGAGAGAAGGAACTGTTTGTTTGCTTGTTTGTTACCCTTGGGGACCTAACAGAGCCAAAAGTGTTTCGGTCCCCTTAAGAAGGCACAGGGCTGAAGTCAGGTTGGGGGAGGTTGTCATACTGGAGAAAGCCACAGATACATATAGGTAAACAAAAATTTCAGAAAGACTTAGAAGGATACACAGACACACACACATACATGCATACAAACACAATGAAAGCATCCTGGATTGGCCACCACAAATTCACACACCTGAACAGATGGAGGGAATCCAGTGTCATTCACATGGTTCCTGGACACTGGGCCAGCAGTCATCTCTGACTGCTTTCCTATGTGTCCACACAGAAGACACATTAATCAGACTTACCTTCAGAGGTGACAGAACAAGAGACTTTCTAATTTGTTTCATTTTTGGGTGAAGGTGTCAGATTCCTCAGATTCCTTAGGCAGAAATTGATCAAAGGACATTCTGGGTACATGGACCACTGGCTGCAAACCCCCTATGCATATCTTGACCCCTGCACTCTTCCTTGCTCTGAATAGATCTGAGACACTTATGTCTCAAGGTCTTGCTCTGTTATGATGGGGGAACCTCTAGAAACATTGTGGGTACCAACCATAGAACACTGCTTGGACATGCGTTTAAAGCAAGACGAAGTTGTTATTAGCTGGCTTACAACTATACTAGGTGCTCAAGATCTCAGTTGAGCACAGAGATGTTATCAGGATGAGCTATTAAGCACAAAAATCATCTTCTAGATTGATATACTTCAGTTAACAAGACAGGTTAGCCAAAAGCAAATCTACCCAAGCTAAAAGTAAGTTAGTACATTTAGAGACATTCCCAGAACTATGGACTTTGAATATATTGCAACATTTGGCTTGGCCTCTCATAACAGTTTTTTGACCCATCTTCTGTGAATTTTCCTGGCCTTTAAGTTTAGGCATTGTATTATAAATATACTAATTGGGGGTAGGCACGCTGCAGTTGGCAAAAGAGTATATTATTATAAGTTATGGCATCCTGTAATGATCTGTGTCTACCATATAAAGAAGCATCTTTATACTGGGGGACTTCTATACATATTTGTGTATATAAAGTTTAGTTTAGATTACAGTTAGAGATTATACTAGTTAAGAAAACTGACAGTAGTAGGTTCTTCTCTAGAGTCTATGCCTTCTGCTACAGGTAGGTGTCTATATGTACAAGTACAGTTACAGGCATAGCTTCCTCCTATCCCATCATGCCTTAAGTCCAATTTGTTATCCAAGAATGTAAGTGTCATGATTACACCTATCAGGATATCTGACCCTGCTTACTATAATTGTCATTCACTGTCCTTACAGATGGATAGAATTGCTTGAAGCTTTTCTACATTGTGAGGTTGTATGACAGCCCTCAGTAGAGAAGCTTCCTGGTAAATACAGATTGATCATTTCACAGTTTGATGTGTGTGATATATTCAGCAATAATATCTTACCTTCTTTTTCTAAAAGGCATGAAGAACATGGGCAAGAGCCAATATTTTTGGAGGAAATCTCCTTGACTCCCCTAAAAACAATTCAAAAACATGTTTCCATTACATGGCAATAAGGTTTTTTTAAGCAATACTTTATGGTGTTCTAATGAAACCTATTTTTCTAAATTTCAGGCATTGACAATTAAGGAATATCTCAGAATGTAAAAATGCTTCAGGTGCAAATGAGATTACCTGAGTTCAGATCCACAAAAATTTCATGAGTGAACATGTGTAATTCAAGCATATACAAATGGATGAGTAGAGCCACTTTTAAAAGGAAAAGAAAAGCAATATCTCCTTGTGGAGGTTATCCTCTGTCTTACCCTCATAACATTTAAATTTCAAACATTTTCACACACGGTGGCTCACACATAAAAGATACAAAAGTAATATAAACTCACACAAAGATAATACTGTCAAAGTATCACAAATATTTATAAAGATGAATCACACAACAAAGAACAATGTAGCAGGAGATATGGTGTTTTATAAGGGACTTTTTTTACATTTATGGGTAAAATTTTTAGTGTACCAGATACAATAGAAAGTACAATGAGCAGTCATGGGACTGCCAATTATAAGGGTTGTACCTATATGATCTTATATCATCCTAACATGTAATATAGTGAGTTGAATTCCAGGCATTTAGTGGTGAATTTTTAAATGTAGATTTTATATAAACACTAATATTTGCACTAGAAACCCATTGCACTAAGTCTACAGGTCTGTGTGGTCTGTAATTTCCTCAGGTGTATTTTTATTCAAATTTTGCAGGTATAATTTTAAAATATACGTGTTGGTTCTGTCCCTGGTATTTGCCATTGAGGAGACCAACAGGAACCCTCATCTTTTACCCAACATATCTCTGGGATTTGATTTCTATAATGTCCCATACAGTGAGAAAAACATTCTTATGAATCCCCTTATTTGGCTCACAGGCCTGAGTAATCCCTACCTAAATTATAACTGTGTAAAGTCAAGAATGTCAGCTGCTGCACTAACAGGTCCATCGTGGGCAAAATCTGCTCATATTGGGGACACTGCTTCAGCTCTACAAATATCCACAGGTGAGGAGTTGTATGGGAGAAAGAGCCAGATCTCCTTTGTTGACATTTTGGGGAATGCAAAGATAAAAGTGCATATCTGAATTAGTTATCTATGGATGACAAGTGTCCAGACAATTGGAGATGGACCTCTATTTCAGTCACTTGGAAAGGAAAGAAAGCGGAGGATGGAGTAGACAAGGAGGATTAATAAGAATGGAGGACAGACCAGTAATTTTCTGAAGAATTGTATCATAAATTTGCCTTTAAAATCAAGATGAATCCATCATAATGCTGATCATTTCCATCTGTGTCTGAAGGACACGATTGTGCATAATGCCATTGTTCTTTCTCTTGTTCCCAATTGTTTTCTCTTCAGCTCACTGTTGGTCCTTTTGAGCCTCTCTTCAGTGACCGAGGTCAGTTTACTTCTCTCTACCAGATGACCCCCAAAGACACGTCTCTGTCTCTTGCCATGGTCTCTCTGATGCTTCATTTTGGCTGGATCTGGGTTGGTCTGCTTATCCCAGATGACCACAGAGGGACTCAATTTCTATCAGATATCAGAGAAAAGATGGAGAATAATTGAGTCTGCATAGCTTTTGTTGAAATGATCCAAAGCACCTGGAATTCATTTTCATACAAATACTGGAAAAGTCTTGGTATGGTCCAGGAATCATCAGCCAATGTCATCATCATTTATGGTGAAAATGACTCACTACAAGGTTTAATGAGAAATCTAGGGCAAAAGATTTTAACAATGAAAGTTTGGGTCATGACCTCTGAATGGGACCTTACTAATATCGCTGATTTTTTCTTGCTAGATTCATTCCATGGAAGTCTCATTTTTTCACAACACCATGAGCAGGTCATTGAAAAAATTTATACAAACAGTTAATCCTTGTAAGTACTCAGAAGGCAATTACCTTCCTAAATTGTGGATTATGTTCTTCAAGTGCTCATTTTCAGAGCTGGATTGTCATCTTTTGGAGAACTGCCAACCCAATGCTTCCTCTCAGTTTGTATTCTCTCCTACACAAACCTACTCTGCTTTCAGATAACAGTTGCTACTCAATTAACCCCATGTAACCAATGTAAATTTTCCTGGTTCCTTTTAAGAACTCTCAAACAAACTCCAGATAAGTAATCCCATTTATTAACAGCTTGAGTGTTCTTGGCTACACCCTATTTGTAATGGTAGGATATCTCTCCTTTTCCCTGGTCTTGGGACTCTTTTGCCAAACTACCAGGGACATCAGCTTTTCAACAATTTCAAATGAACATCCAAGAGAAAAGAATTTGTTTTTTCCAAACTTCTTAACTTCATCTTTGTCACTAGTCTATCTGCTCCAACAGATTTCAAATCAATTACAGACTACTCCAAGAAACACCAGAACCAGTCACAGCTGTTTCTTTGGAATCTACATCCTAGTTCAGCCTCCCAGACTACACTTGCTTAGCACAGGATGGTCCCACAGAACCTGGACCTGAGACTGACATAGCCTGTTCTTCCCAGCCTTGACCAACAACCCAGCTTTCTTGGGTCTTCTAACAACTATGCATCAATGACAGCAGGAAGCAGAAAGAGAGAATGAGGTCCACTTACAAGACACCAAATGACTCAATAATAAAACAAAACGGTGGGACCAAATGGACTCTGGCCATCTCAAGCATGGCAAGCATGTCTCTGCCAGCCCTTGCCTTTCTCCCTCATTCCCTCTGCCTTGCTAAAAACCATTACATTGCATTCCTAAAGCTAGCCACCAAGGTCTACTCCATTATTTGGTCATTTCTTCATCCTGAGGCTGACAACCATGGTCCAGCTATCACAGTATTAAAGTCCAGCAACCAAGTGCCACCTTTGGTTCCCCTAACATGCCCAAATCAAAATATACCACTGCATTCTAGCACATTCTAACACAGACCTCCCCTTTTTCTCCTTATAAAGGTTATACCTGCAAGGTCATTTGCTGCTGTTTTTTTTTTCTGCCTGAGCCAGAAAGCTTCCATGTTAACTCTTCTTCCTCACTTAATAAAGGATTTCTCTGTGAAAACAGGTGTTTGGTTGTCGTTTGTACGTAATCTGAGGGCTGGAAGGGAGCCTCTGCTGTGTGTGTGTGTCATGTTTAGTTAATACTGAAGTCTGCTTCCTCTCTAGCAGAGAAGTTTATATCATATATTCTCTCCAAACTTGCATTGCAATTCCCAGAAGCCAGAAAATATGAATGAAAATGTTCCTAGTTGAACTATATGTGGCTAGAAAATGCTATACTTCATTTGATTTGATACCTACAGTTTCTACCTTGTCTCCCTAGGCAAGACTATGTGACTCAGAGAGCAGGAACTGACAGCATGGTAGCCAATGACATGGCTGTGGGGGTGATCTTATTACACACTGAAGCTGGAATCTTAGACAGGAACTCTATCCTCTATCATTTTCCCTGGCCTTGTTTTATGGGGATCAGGTTGAAAATCAAAGACCTGATTATGATGCACTTGAACATAAGCAACATCTTTTTTTTCTTTTTTTCTTTTCGAGACAAGGTTTCTCTGTGTATCTTTGGATCCTGTCCTGGAACTCATTCTGTAGACCAGGCTGGCCTTGAACTCACAGAGATCCACCTGCCTCTGCCTTCCAAGTCCTGCGATTAAAGGCATGCACCACCACTGCCCTGCTCATAAGCAACATTTTAACTCACCTGTGTATAGGAGTTTCCCTAGACAATGGTAATATAAGGACTGAAAGGGAACCTCACTTTTTTCTATGCAAACTTCTTTTCTATCTAAACAGAGAGGGCATAGATCTGTCTGTTGGCAGCATCTGCATCCTGAGTGTCTCCCAAGCCATTGTCATAAAACCCAGTAATGTAAATAGAGTTTAAATAAATCCAAAGCTCATAGGAACATTGGCACTTTGGAAAATTAGGAATCAATCTACCTCAAGACCCAGCAGTACCACTCTTGGGCATATACCCAAAGGATGCTCAATTATACCCAAGGACACTTACTCAACTATTTTTGTAGATGCTTCATTTGTTACTTAGTAATTTATGTCAGATAATCATTCATAATAATGTTGTCATATTGGCTATTAGCCCTGGGAGGCTTTTTAAGCAATATGTGATTCAAAGTTTGATTTGTGTATATTTCCTGAAAATTATACTGGGTAATGTAAGGATGTTTTAATGCAGGTATTTATGTTAATAAGCACATGACTTGCATGCTTCCAAACTTCCTCCACTCCCTTTCCTATCCCATTAGTTCCTTTTTTGTCCCTGAACAGTTTTCCCATTACTTCATGCTGTCTGTGTATGTAAGTGTGCGTATAATTTTATCTAAATGTATGAGTTTAAGAAAAGAACATGAGAGTAAACCTGTAATATGTGTCTTCCGGATGCATTTAATTTCATAAATATTATTCTCTTCATTTACATTCACTTTCCTGCAAATGACAATGTTATTTTCCTTTACTAACAAGAATAATTTACTGTGTGTGTGTGAATCACATTATCTCCACTCATTCCTGTCTTTATATACATCTAAGTTGTTTTCATCACTTGGATACCAGAAAATCTTTAGTAAACATGAGTATACCAGCATCTCTGTGTTATGTTGATTTAGAGTATTTTGGGTGAATACCTTGGAACGTAAAGCTGTGACATGTGTTTAACTTTTTGGGTTTTGTCTTGTTTTGTCTTGTTTTGTTTTGTTTTGTTTGATTTCCCACTTAAATCCATAATGGACTGAATATTTGATATTACCTCCAGAAGTGTGTAAGGTCTCTGCTCTGCTCATTTTCTCTCCAGCTTTACTTGCATTTTTTCTTCTTAGCTATGTACATTTGAACATGGAAGAAGTGAAATATAATTGTAGACCTAATTTGCATTTCTCTGGTGGATTGTAAGGTTGAACAATTTTTCATATGTACATTGGCCGCTGGTAGACTGAAAATACCATATTTCATTATGATCTTTGCTGTTAGGATTTCTTGATTTCTTATATATTCTAGATATTAATACTCTTAGTTGTGTAGCTAGCAAACATTTTGACATTCTACAGTCTATCTCTTTACTGTGTGTTTTCCTTTATTTGCAAGAGTTTATGATTTTTTGTTAAGTCAGTAATTTGACAATTTCAAGTATGTACATAACGCATTCTATTTATTCCCTCCACCCCTTCTTATTGTCCTCCCATCCTTGTTAAGCCTCCTCCTCCACATCTTTACTTTTCTCAGGTTCATGAATTTTGGTTTTGCTCTGTGATCTGTTTAGATTAACCAATGCCTTCAATGTAACTTGGATTGGAACTGTCCACTTTATCTAAGTGGGTCAACAATTTTTAGACAACTGAAGACACTGATGTACCCTTTTCCTAAATTATCAATACTAAAGATTTCAGCAGTAAGACATAGTTCTTCCTTCATTCTTGCCTTGATGATGGCCCATTCTTGTGCAGACCAACTACAATCCTCTATAGAGGCTGACAGTTCATGACTCTGGAGCTGTGTATTATGCAGAAGACAGAATAGTGCAGCTCTTGTCTCTATCTTCTCTTAACTTCTGAATCTTACATTCTTTCTGCCATCTCTTCTAGAATGCTTTCTGAGCGTTGGAAAGGAAGATATACATGTCCTGCTAAAAAATAAGCACTAGCTCTAACTTATTCTCAGCTCCTTGTGGGGCCATTTTTCTATGACTTCATTTCAGCTCCCTGAAAAAGACCCTTCTCTGATTATGTCTTAGCATTTTAATTGTCTTCTGAAATTAACACATATATTTAGAATGCGGTTCTGTGAAGCATCACTTTACGTAAGCAATAGAATTAATTCCCCCTCATGTCCTATGACTTCTGTTACCAAGTACTTTTGAGTTGGTCTACAGTAATGGGTACTGGTTTCCTTCTGGCATATCTGCCTCACATCCAATCAAATAGTGGTTGATTATCCCAAAACACTTCAGCCATTGTGGTACAAATGGGAATAGCTTACCTGTCAAGTAGATATCATAGTTTTTCAGGTTCATAGTTGAGTAACAGCATAGATAACTTTTTCCACTCAGTAAACTGCATAAAATCTTCTAGCACCATGAGTTCTGTCCTGCAGGAAAGAGTTTTCCAGCCCAATCCCAACTTTATTTTCCTATCACAAAATCACAGTATGTGGTGTCTATAGCAACTATCATATAAATCTTACGGTCCAACAGGGACAATGGCAACACTGTATTAATGGAGTACCTAAGGCCTCCCTGAGAAACAATGCAGAATTTTCTAACTCTTAGCCAAGGGGTTTTAATAATGCATATATAATGTAAATGTGTTATATAAACCTAAAATATTTTAATTTGGCCATGAAGAATAAAAGAACATTATGGAATTTGCAGATAAATGAATAGAACTGAAAAGTTTATATTGAATGTGGTAATGAAGGTACAGAAATGCAAAAGCCACACACCTTCTCTCATAGGTTAGTCACAACTTCAAGTCCCTACTGTCCTCTGTTGAACTTATAGTTCACATAGATGCCTGAAATGTAGAATGAAAGCACTGGGAAAGGGGTGCTTTAACAGATGGTTAATAAAACATCATAGATATTCTGAAGGCACAGATAGGACAAATTAACCTCTGTGGAAAAGTGCAAGTAGTGGTCGATAGGAGAAGCTAGAGTACAAGAAGGCAAGAAGGAGTGTCCTTTAAAAAAGGTGGCATGAGCATCTGATGACCTTCTAAAAACAATTTAAATTGGAATAGGGACAATCTGCAAGGCTGTCAAAACATTTCACTTTCATGAAATGCCACTCATCAATTTTGGAAATTGTTCTCTATGCAAATGTAGTCATTCATAAAGTGCTTGT
>CABHPH010000784.1:0-42523 GCA_902168325.1 Peromyscus nudipes
TGTGAGAACCATCAGAGTCTAGTCTGTGACCACTGTCAACGCTCAGAAAATAACCGTGGTGTGGAAGGCTGCGCTCAGTGCTACCAGGGCTCCTGGAACTTGCTTATTTGAGTTTTGAAGGAAGCGTGGCCGTAGGCAGTTAGGACTTGTCAGCTCTGGCTCGGACAGCACTAGAAGCTTTCTTACTCAGAACTGGTATCCTGCTCTGTGTCCTCTGGGAGGCAAAGCCACTGTAGGCCCCTGCAGAAGAGTGATGTGACGGGACTGTAGCGTGTCATGTCATGTTCTGTGGGGTCATCTAAGAAAAAGCTGACCAAGTCAAGAAGTGCATGAAATTCCTGTAACATGAACGTTTGTGACCAAAGCAAAACCGCATCTCCAGATACCTTTTGTCATTGTCAAAGAGCAAACTCACCTTGAGTAATTCTGGTGATGTTTTGCTTAGAAAATGTAAAGCTCTTTAAAGTCTACGAAATCGGAAATGGAATAAATGTAATTATATGTGACTCCAAAGGGTAGAGCTGAGAGCAGTGCCAGATGCTACACCAAGTGCTGGTTTTATTTAAATTTTTATTTCATGTATTTGTGTGTGTGTGTGTGTGTGTGTGTGTGTGTGTGTGTGTGTGTGTTCTCTTCTGCCTTGAGTTCTGGGGGTTGGACTGAGGCTGTCAGGAATGCTTCGCAAGCATGTTTACCCACTGACCCATCTCTCTGGCCTAAGGATTGGTTTTAAAGTAAATGACAGTTAGCCATCTAGAAATGGTGCCACATCCGTCACTTTCTGGAGAAATGCTGTGAATAGCTGAAAGCCACCTGCATCTCAGCCTGGAACTCAGGGCTTCTGTTTTCACCCCTCAGGCGATGCCACAGTTACAATATCTCACCGGTACACTCCCAAAGAGCAGCTGAAGAAGCACACGATCCTTGCGGACATTGTGATATCTGCCGCCGGTAAGAGCTCTCAAGAAGTGTGTGTGGGGGCGACTTGTCTGAGCATTCACCTGCCCTACTGCTCTCCCGCCAGCGCTCCCCAGCGCTGGTTCTGTGAGCTGCCTACAGAGATGGGGCTGGAGTTACAGTTGGAACATTAGTTAATGGTGCTTATAACACGTGCTAGTAAGTTCTTCCAGGTACCTGCCTATGATGTCCTCTGACTATAATGTCCTTTTCGGGCCTCCGTGGGCCCTGTAGGGACATGGTGCATATACAGACATTCAGGCAAAACATTTATAGACATAAAATTAATAAATCTAAAATAAATGAAAAATTGAAAATGAAGTATGCTGCCTTACTGGTTGTTGCTCTCTGTTGCCAGGCATTCCGAATCTGATCACAGTGGACATGATCAAGGAAGGGGCAGCGGTCATCGATGTGGGCATAAACAGAGTTCAAGACCCTGTCACCGGAAAGCCCAAGCTGGTTGGAGATGTGGATTTTGAAGGTATTTAGTGTCATTTTTTTGAAAACATAAATCTGTAAATATTACCTTTCGTGGACATTTAGGACAGATCATTTTCTTTTCACATAGTTTATGGTTTATTTGTTTTGTTTTGAGACAAGGTCTCAGCAGGTAGCCTTGGCTGGCTAGGGACACTATGTAGACCAGGCTGACCTTGAACTCACAGAGATCCACATGTCTCTGCCTCCTGAGTGCTGGGATTAAAGGTGTTTGCCATCAACCTGGCTTTTTACTTACCACTTTTAAGCTTGTATTGTTTTGGTAATATTGTTTAAAACACTTTTTTTAAAAGTATGGTGTGTGTGTGTGTGTGTGTGTGCTGTTTGTGTTCATGTTTGCATATGTGTGGATGCATTTCTGTGGAGACCTGAGGTGGATTCTGGGAGTCTTCCAGGATTGCTCTCCACCTTCTAAAAGACACAACCATACCTGGCCTTACATGCTATTTTTTCCCCCCCACAGGCAAAAATCTCATTTATTCACTAAACCCATGCCCCCTGCTTCTGAACACTTTAGCCTGATTTTTTTTTTTTTTTTTTTTAATGCTGAATGCCGTTTATTGAAGGAGGGAGGAGGTCTTAAATACAGGCTTACAGCACAGTGGGAGAACCCCGGAGGGCAGAAGTTCGCTACTGATGTTATACAATCTTGCATCTAAGCTGTTAATGCCCATTATGCAGGACACACAGACAAGGAACTTCCCTTAAGCATTCAGGAGGGTGAAACCCGGGAGGGAATTAGCATAGGGAGGATATCAAGGTCAAGGTCAGCAAGCAAACATGCTATTTTTTTAAAAAATGGTGTGTATGTGTGTTGTGTACGTGAATGTTGTGTGGGTGTGTCTGTTTGTGTTGTGTATCTGTTTTGTGTGTGTGTGTTGTGTGTGCGTATGTTGTATATATATATATGTTGGTGTGTGTCATGTGTGTATGTCTGTGTGTCACTGTGTGTGTGTCCTTGGGTGTCTTCAGTTCATGACTGGGAGTGTTTACCTAGAACTTGCTAATGTGTCCAGACTGGCTGACCAGCAAGCCCCAGGGGTCTACTTATCTGCCCCCCCAGCACTGGGGTGTAAGCATATGCCACCACATCTGGCTTTTTTACTTGATTTCTGAGGCTTGAACTCAGGTCCTCATTTGTACAGCCAGTGCTTTACAATTGAGCTGTTGCCCTGCCCTGTAGATGCTGTTTTTCTTGTTTAAAAAGAAGAGGTTTATTTTGTATGAGTATTTTGCCTGCATGTATGTGTATGTGTACCATGTGTGTGCCTGGTACCCACAGAGGTCAGAAGAGGTTGTCAGATCCCTTGGAACTGGAGTTATGGATGGTTATGAGTCACCATGCTGGTGCTGGGAACCCAACCCACTTCCTTTGCAAGAGCAGCCAGTGCTCATAACCTCTGAACCGTCTCTCCAACCCCATAGATGCTGTCTTTCTTACCCACTCTGAAGCTAATGAAGGCTCTTACATTTCTTATTCTTCCTTTGAATACTTTTTTTATACTATGATAAGTACGTGTGATCTTTGCCACACATTTGAAGCAGCCGGCCTGTCTTGTTTCTATGCAGGAGTCAAGAAGAAAGCCGGTTACATCACTCCTGTCCCTGGGGGTGTTGGTCCCATGACGGTGGCCATGCTAATGAAGAACACCATTATTGCTGCCAAGAAAGTGCTGAGGCCTGAAGAGCTGGAGGTGCTGAAGCCCAAGCAGCGTGGAGTTGCCACCAACTAGCAGTACTCCATGCCAGTCCGAGAGGCAACGTGGGCCAAGAGGAATGCAGTATTTTTAATTTATTCTGTTGAAATGGTTTAAAATGATGTTTGTATTTATTGAAAGCTTAAACGGGTGGATGTTTGTGCGCATGGCTTTGCAGAACCTCACCAGGGTGCCCATCTGAGTCCTGCCGTCGGCCTGGTGATGCATGGGACGCATCCTTACACTGAGAGTGGATGCTGAACGGCATCGAAAAACCTGCCTTCTTAGACGCTCATTTCCCAAGTGCTATTTCAATACAAGTTGATGACTCATCTGAGGTTCCAAGCCTTCTGAGTTCAACTTTCAAACCAAAGGAAAACTGACTAGAGAAAATTAGGGGGAAGGAAGAAACGGCAGCAGAGTGGAGGACGGCACTCCCTTACTTCCCATGTACCCCGGCTTGTGAGCAGGTTTCTCTGAGGAGAGCTCAGTTGGCTGGGTTGGTAGAGGAAAGCCCGGCATGGCTAGCCGTCCCCCTGTGGCTGAGTCACTGGGGAAGCTTTAGGATTTCCTCACTGCTGTTACCCTTCTGTGAGCTTGCCCTACTTCAGTCTTCTAGAATCACAAAGATCATTTTATAAATGATGTGTATAGTAGTCATGTTCGGCTTTTGCAGCACATTTAAACTTCAGACTGTTAGAGGTGTGTGTCTGTTTTCTTTGGCATAAGCTTTGAGGCCTATTTTTTTTGAAAAACAAAACTTGGGTGTGATAATCATGAGGGCAGACTGTGTGAAACTCACTTGCCACCCAAGACCTGACGGCAGCTGCCTGCGTGTCTTTCATGTACCCTGTTGGCTTTCCTGAAAGGTATCGAGGAGCTTGAGTTAATATAAGATTTAATCAGATTTTCTTATTGAAGGGTTTTGTTGCTGTTGTTGGTTTTGTTTTTAAATAAAACACATCTGTCTGGTGTGAAATGAGTTTCTGAAATGCTGTCTTCTGTCTCAGTCAGATCTAACCCATTACTATTTCCTACCCATAGCTGTTCCTAGATCACACCCACTCTGTAAGGAGTTGCGGAGAAACCAGCCTAACCCTTTTGTATCCCAACACTCAGGTCCAAGCCAAGAGTTTCTTACATGTAAGTGATTCTGGGTCTCTTCTAAGCCATTCCCTCCATTTATGTATCACTCACTCCAAAGGACTTGCTTGCAAAAGTCTCAACACACATACCCATGTGTGCAGTAGATATAGTCATCCTGCTGTGCAGTCTGTTTTTGACAAACAGAAGGTGCAAGCTGAACTTCATCCCTGTGTGTGTGTTCTCCTGGGTGTTTGGATTTAGGCTGAAAGACTCAATTCCTGCTCTAGGCAGCCCCAGGCAGAATGAGAAGGGTGAGCCATGGAGTGTTGACCTGTTTTCCCTTGTTCTTCTGCCAGTGGCTTTACTCTACACTTGGGGGTTTGTTTTAATGTATATGAGTATTCGTCTGCGTGTATGTATGTGTGCCATGTGCATGCAGTACTATTGGAGGCCAGAAGAGGGCCTGAGATCTGGAACTGGAGTTCACATCATTGTGAGCCATCCCGAGGGTGCTGGGATGCAAACCCAGGTCCTCTGCAAAAGCATCAAGTGCTCTTAACTACTGAGCCATCTCTCCAGCTCGCTTGCTGGGGATATTTTATAAGTCAGGTGTGGTACATGCTACAGGACATAGCTGTTGATGTCCTTCATTATTAAACATGGCATAAAATAAGCAAGACACGCCGCACAGTGGTGGTGCACGCCTTTAATCCCAGCACTTGGGAGGCAGAGCCAGGCGGATCTCTGTGAATTCTAGGCCAGCCTGGGCTACAGAGCAAGATCCAGGACAGGCACCAAAACTACACAGAGAAACCCTGTCTTGGGGGGGAAAAAAAAGAAAACAAACACAAAATATAAGCAAGACACGATTAAGTTTTATTGAAGTGCCGTTTACATTAGAAATGGAAAAAAATATTTCTAAGTGATTGGAGACTACACCAACATGTTAAAGGCTACTGAGGTTAAAATGTTCATTTATATACAAAATACAAGTGATATTTAAGGTCAAAATTACATGATCAATTTACACCAACCTTTTAAAAGCTGGCTGGTTTCCCAGCTCGTGTGATTAATGGAGCACACCACCTCTGAGTGTGTAACGACGCTACAGTTTAATCTGGATAGAGTGCTAGTACAGACCAGTGAAGCTTTGAAATGTGTATGCCGTTGGCTCCCCCAGGATTGGTACAGAGGAAGATAAACGATTTCATCTCGGAAAGGGTTTGGAAGAGCTGGGCAGTCTTACTTCATTTGGGATAGTGTTTTTTCCAACCACTTGTATATAAAGTACTAGTTTTATTACAAACATTAGCTGCCTAACAGGCAATGTTTGTGAGCTTAGAAATTTGGAACTTAGCTATTGCAAAAATTGTTGTGGGGGGCAGACGGGGGGGCGGGGAGACCTACTCAAATGGATAACAAGTAGACTCCAGGTTATGAAGCCAGTAGCAAGTTTAAAGGGTCATTTGGTTGACCTAACATGGTTTAAGAGTTCAGTTAATGAGCACTATTTTTGTCTTAATCCACTCAGAGCCAGTTGAGGCACATGCCTTTAATCCACCCCAGAGACAGGTGGAGCTCCGAGCTCTGAGGCCAGCCTGGTCTGCAGAGGGAGTTCCAGGACAGCTGAGGGTATACAGTGAGTACCTATGTCAAACAAACAATCCACCCATGCACGGGTTCTTCCTTGAATAACTTTGGAACTGGCTGTGTGGTGTGTGGAAGGCCCAGCCACACTTCTAGAGCCAGGCCTGCTGTACAGAGGACTCAACTTCAAGAGAACAAGGCAAACAGACGACTCAGCCATTTCCTAATGTGCAAACCTCCAGAGCACACTCGGGCCTTCAAGTCATCTAGATTTCAATCTAACCTTTAAAAGATACTAAATCGGCAAATTTTTAAATAGAAGATACTAAGTCAGTATAGACTTGAAATGTAAGTCCACCACTGCCCATTTATCTTACTTGTAACCTTGGAAAACATTTTTGTTCATTTCAGAAGAAAGGTTATAGCTATGCTGGCTGGCCATATGGTTCTGTGTGGGGTGTTTTAATAACTGCAAAGGGAAGAGGAGAGCTTCGTGTTTGTGTTGGATGTCACACACGGAAGGCCTCCGGCTGTCTATCTGGTCAGTAGGTAAGGAAACAAGTGAAGGGCTTGACACACTCTAGATGAAGCCGGGGCCAGCCTTCACCCTGTCCTCAGCCCGGAAGAGCAGTGCTGTGCTAGAGGGTGGTCTCCCCGCCCACCTCTCTCCCACAGTCCTCATTGTCTGTGAAGTCAAGGTCAGACTCCATCTCTATCTTCACCTGCGGCACCATGAAGACTGGACTCCGTGAGTAGCTGAAAGCAGGTGAAGCCGGACAAGAGATTTTGAAGTGCAAGGTGATGCTGAGTAAGACAAACCGGGAAGAAAGAATGAGTCTCGGGTCTGTTCAGCACCAGCCACAGAACAGGGGTCTTATGGGAAAGTTCTGTCTTTGCTTACCAACTTAAAATATTTTTTATGTGTGTGGATATTTTCTGCATGTATATCTGTGCACCACACACATGCGAGCTTTTTTCTTTTTAGAAAAAAATTATAAGCCAGGTAGCGCTCTAGAGGCACAGATAGGTAGATCCGAGTTCAAGACTGACCAATCTGGGCTACTTAAGTGAGACCCTGTCCCAGACAAATTATTTATTACATTTACTTACTTGTGGGTGTTTGGGGGCGGAGTACAAGAGTGGATGTCGGGGGACAGTGCGGGAGCTGATTTTCTCCAGCCACCATGTAGGTTCAGGGATTAAACTCAGATCACGGTTTGTTCGGTTTAGTTTAGTTTTTCAAGACAGGGTTTCTCTGTGTAGCCCTGGCTGTCCTGGAACTCACTCTGTAGAACAGGCTGGCCTCGAACTCTTGCCTCTGCCTCTCAAGTGCTGGGATTAAAGATGTGTGCCGCCAACACCTGGCTCAGATTGTGTTCTATTTTTTTTTTTTTCCAGAAGAGTAATACTTTGTAGACCAGGCTGACCTTGAATTCGAAGGAATACGCCCACCTCTGCCTCCCAAATGCTGGGATTGAAGGTGTGGGTCACCGTTTCTTTGAACTCTGGTCACCAGGTTTGGTGGTAAGTGCCTTTACCTAGTGAGCCATCTTGCTGGCCTTTTTTTTTGTTTTTTGATACAGGGTCTCATGTAGCCTCAAACTTGCCTTGTAGCTAAGAATGCCCTTAAATTTCCGATTCTCCTGCCTCTGCCTCTCACAGTGGCATGAACTTAGTGCATCCGGGGACCAAAGTGTCCTCTATCTGCTGGGCTTCAGCCATTGTCATTGAACTGGTCCCAGCCTGTTTTAACCAAATGGCTGCCCCAGCCAGCTTTCTGAGTCGTAAATCTGACTGTTCTGTTCTTATTGTTCCAAGGACAGCATCCAGAATCCAGAGCATGGCAGACAGCGCCCGCTTGGTTTGAAATGGCCACTTTTCCAGTTGGATGGCCTATCAGTCCGTGTGTGTACTTTCAAATGTTGCCTTAGGCCTGTTCCCATGGCCCAGACACCTTTCCTCCTGTGCTCTGGCCCAGTCTGTGCATCAGGCAGGTCTTCCTGTCCTGGATGAGGCTACTGTGATCAGCAGTCTTTATGTGTGCCCATGGTGCTGTGCCTTTGTCCACAAGTCCCTCTACAACTCCGAGTACGGTGCTTCGTGCCTGGCAGGTTTTTAAAAATTCATTATTTTATGTATATAAGTGGTTGCCTACATGTGTGTCTCTATACCACATGTGTGCCTGGTGCCTGAGAGTCCAGAACAGGGGCTCAGATCCCCCAGAACTAGAATTATAGATGGTTCCAAGCTGCCATGTGGATGCTAGGAACCAAACCTGGGTCCTCTGGAAAAGCTGCCAGTGAACTTAACCTGATAGCCATCTCACCAGCCCCCCCATCTCACCAGCCCCCCATCTCACCAGCCCCCATCTCTCTAGCCCCCCATCCCTCTGACCCCCAGCCAGCCCCTCCCCCATCCCTCTGACCCCCATCCCTCCAGCTTTGAGGCTTCATCTCGGTCCAGCCAAGTCCTGTCACTGAGCTCTTTTCTCTCTGGAGAGAACTCCTCTTTCCCACTGTTTTCACAGATTTGGGGAAACACCAAGGCATATGGCAAGTGCCATCTCTAGCTAACCAAAACCTCTGCACTTATTAACTGGTTCTGTGGCTCTGGGTAATTTTTCAGGTTTTTTCAAAAGTCCCTGTTGTGGTCTAGGCTCTTCCCTACAGACGGAGTAGAGATCTGATTTAGTGTAAGTTTTTTTTGTTTTTTAGCGTGCTTTCTCTTGCTGGGGAATGCTCTTGCTTCCACGTTGGTGGCTCCTAACTACCTGGAACTCCAGTTCTGGAGGATCTGATGTCCTCTCTGGCCTCTACAGGCCACCCTGACACTGTGACACCCAAGCAGCTTGAGTCATATCCAGGACCTGCTATATGCAAGACTCTCTTCACGTATGGCACCTCATCAAGATCACCAAGGAATCAAATCGGTATGAGGTCTCTTGGCATCTTCCCTGAGAAAAAGTTTTTTTTTTTTTTTTTTTTTTTCTGAGACAGGGTCTCATATAGCTCAGGCTGGCCTTAACTTGCTCCACAGCAAACGATGGCCTTGAACTCTTGATCCTCCTGGCTCTGCTTCCTCAGTGCTGGATTATAGGAATGTACCGCCATTCTTGGTTTCATGGAGTTCTAGGGATTGAACCAGGGATTTCTACATGCTAGACCAGCCTAACCACTGAACTACCTCCCTAGTCCCTTGCCTGACTGTTTCTGTCTCTACTTTCTAGTTCTTTTTCCTCAACCCTTTTTCTGAGCTGTGGTAACTAACCCCACTCTTGATGTATTCCTTAGAGTACCTTGTGTTTGGATCCTTTGTGTTTATCCACCCAAGCTTTCAGTAACAGATAATTAAGCCATGTTTTCACTGTTATCTACGTTGCTTTCTTTTTTCTGTGTTTACTTCCAGTATTCGATGCAAGGTTTTGCAGTAAGTTCCTTTTCTAAAGTTGAATTCCTTTGTGCATTGTAACCACGTTGACGACAATGAGAACACACATTGATTACTTGATCTCCACAAGCAGATTGCTCACCACCTGTCTCCCAGTCGGGGGCCAGCGAAGCTGGCCTAGTCCCTCCGGCCTTCAGCCATTGCCTAGTCTCTTATCTACCTCTCACGAGGCCCCACCCCTAGCCAAGAAGCTACTGGCAGTTTATGGCTGCTAGGGGAGGGAGTCATTTCCTTATGAGTGTACCCACTGAGAAGCTGTTCATGGCCCAGTCAATAACCCCACACCCATGCACATGAAAAAGGAAAGTACCCGATGGCCTTTACCTTCGATCCAGTTCTGAGCCACTGAAGGAAGAGTCAGAATGAGTAACTCCAACTGGAAGATCTTTTTCCTGGGGGGAGATGGAAATGGTCGCTGTGAACAGGTCCAGCAGGGTTCAGGGGAATAGTCTAGCTCTCAGCACTTCCTCGCCGTCTGTTTTCTGCTTTTCAACCCTACAGTCAATGCTGCACATGAGGAAAACGGGGGGGGGGGGGGGTGCAGTGGGTGCGGCCTCCCGGAGATGGGTGCCTGCCGGCTCAGTCCTTCATACAGGGGCTCTTAGCTCGTTAGGAAGGAGTGGGGCATGGGGAGGGCAAGGACTAGAGAGGATGACAGAAAGTGGGTTAGGCGAAGAAGGAACCTGAAGTGACCTTGTGCTATGGCGGAGAGTCCTCGAGGGCCCCCGAGGGTGCCGGCAGGATGTGCTGGCCACCCAGACCTGACCTGTCTTTGAGGAGAGTGACAAGTCCTGTGAGCAGAACCCCAGGATCTGGACTCCATGGGATCTTTCAGAAGACTCCAAGGACAGGTTGGACTGTCTGTCACTAGGGAAGGATTAGAGGCTGTGAACAATCTAGAAGGCTCTTTACGAGCAAAAGCTGATCCTTCTCAAGCAACTTCCCCGTCAGCAGTAGCAGGCGCCTGTGGCTTTCACAGGCTCACAGCCTAATCTCAGGGCTGGAGTCGCCCAGCTGGCTCTCTAACGGGGAATGCTTAGCCCTGACTGGAGCTCTCAATCATCACAATTCCAGGAAAATGTGGGAGGCTCAGGGGTCACATTTGGACCAATGTGTTCTAAAACAAGGAAGGGGAAGGCCAGCAGAGCCACGGGGTCCAAAGGAAAGTTAGGAATGGGGGTCTTGTCTAAAGTGATGGTTGGAGGATGCTCTTTTACGGGGGGGTGAGGTGTTTCCATAGGTGTGGCGTTCCTATGTTCTTGGCCAGTCACTTTTATTTCTCCCCAGCACGGGAGTCCTCAGCATCTAAAACAATTAGACCACTGAGCTCCAAGGGGAAGTCCCTTAGGAGTCGTGGACGATTGGCAGTGAGTAGGATGTAAGGGAGAGAGAGCAGGTGCTTTACTTACTGGCAATGCAGTGGATACCGTTTTGGGGATCAGACGGGACACTTTCCATGGGGATCTTTATGACTGAGGGAGGAAGGAACTGGGGCTGGAGAAAAACAGTGGGAAAGCAGGTAAACACCAACACAATCACTCGGGGAAAGCAGGTAAACACCAACACAACCACTCAGGGAAGCAGGTAAACACCAACAACACAACCACTCAGGCTTCCTCAGTGAGACAGGAGATGCACAGGGTAAGCCACTATTCTCTTCCCACCCAGACCAAGCAATGAGGGCTGCAGCAAACGCTTGGTGCCCCTATGGGCACCATGGCGCAGTAACCCACTGTTGTGGAGACCCAGGAGTCAGGAAGGAATTCAGCCAGGAATTTCACTCCCAACAGTTTAATCTACCATGTAAGCAGTCACTGTGAGTGACTCACACTACAGTGGCGTTGTCATAAAGGCACTTTTAAAATGAGTTTCTGTGACTCAAATCTTGCTCTTCCACTGCATATATGTATCATAAAATGCAGAAGTGTTTTCTCTCAGACCTGGAGTAATTCCTGGCACATGAGAGTATCTCAGATGTTTACTGAAGAGATCAAAGAAAGAAAAAGCATTTGTCTTTAAAAGACACTTGGTGGAGGGCAGGGCTGGAGAGATGGTTCAGCAGTTAAGAGCTCCAACTGCACTTAGAGAAGACTGGAGGTTGGTTCCCAGCACCCACATTGGGCAGCTCACCATCACCTCTAACTCCAGCTCCAGGGACCTAATGTTCTCTGCTGGCCTCCACAGGTACTCACATGCACATAGCCACACACTTACACACTGACACATACATACATAATTTAAAAAATGATCAATCTTAAAATCAAATAAGACGATTGGACTCTGCCCTTCCTTCCCTGAATCCTTCCTTCCTCCACAGACTGGCCTCAAATGCACTATGTGCCTGGGGATGCTCTTGAATTTCTGATCCTCCTGCCTCTACCTCCTAAGTGTTGGGATGACAGTTATGCATGCCCATGCCTGGTTTATAGGGCACTAGAAATCGAACCCAGAGCTTCATGCACACCAGGCAAGTGCCCTGCCAACTGGGCTATATCCCCAGCCCAGAACATTTCTTCTTTGCTTTTAGAAATTTATTTTTGCAAGGTTTTTAATTGCCAAAAAAAAGCACATGAAATAAATTTGAGGGCTTCTCCTCCTGAAAGAAGCCAGCAATTAAGGATAAGGAAGCCGTCACAGTTAGAGGATGGCTTAAGCATTGCTCACCAGTCGGTAAGGATTTGCCTGTGAACAGTTTTCATTTGCAAAGGGTGAGATCCCTAGAACAGGGTAGATGAAGACAATGGGTTTGAGTCAAATGGGGGAGACTGGGAACTGGGCATGGTACCAGGAGAGGGCATGACCGAAGTAGAAATGGTTTTCTTTCTTTCTTTTTTTTTTTTTAGGCGTTTTTGGTTTTTCGAGACAGGGTTTCTCTGTGTAGCTTTGCGCCTTTCCTGGAGCTCACTTGGTAGCCCAGGCTGGCCTCAAACTCACAGAGATCCGCCTGCCTCTGCCTCCCGAGTGCTGAGATTAAAGGCGTGTGCCACCAACACCCGGCAGAAATGGTTTTCTTAATTCTCTTAGACAGTTGGCTCCACGTCCATCTTGGGAGGTCTTGTTCCCTTTGGGAAACAGTTGTCATCATTTGTAATGAGTGCTTGAATCAGAAAATCTTTCTGCCTAATGTTTTGAGATTTCCTATACAGTCTGGATTAACTCCTTGGCTCTTGAGTCCCTGTGGGTTTTAGGGCTGAGATACAAAAGGAACATGGGTAAGGAGAGGGGAAGGTGGGGCAACCTTCCGTGAAGACACGAGTCTCTCTCACTCCATCCCCAATACCCCGTGGGAGGCCCAAGCCAACAGGGCCACCCACTTGGAGTCTAGGCTTGTTGTGAGTTCCCACTGGACTCCCCGCCACCCTAGGCCTACTCCTTTCTCTGGAGATCCTCCTTACAACTGCCTTCCATGTTGGAGCCCGTTCTGCCCCAGGCACTTGCCTTGCTGTTGAAAATGGTCCTGAGAACCCACAGTAATGGGAGGGCGGGTGTGGCCATCACCTGTTCCTAGGTAGGGAAGCTCACTAGCTCTGACCACCCTGAGGATATTCCCAGAAACAGATGGAGTCTCAGCACCCAAGACCAACACAGATGACATCCCTCCTGTGCCAGGTACTGTTGCAAGCCACCCAAAAAGCCACCCCGCACCCTGGCAGAAGTGGAGAGAGAGAGTCTCCCAGTCTCTGCCCAGGCCACTCACTGTCCCCACCTCCTCGCCAGGGTTTTCATGGACCCCTTTCCTTCTCTTCTTCTTCTTGTCTGTCTCCTGTTTCTCCTTCTCTGGGAGGATGTTGTCAATCCAGGCCAGGTCGTGCTGGGAGAAAATCAAGTCCAGGAGCCTTCGAACAATGATAAGGCCCAGGATCTGGGGTGGGAAGATGGGCAGAAAGGCTGAAGTTTTGTGGGAGCTCAGAGGAAACTATGAGCTTGTGTTTTCTCCTCAGTTGGCTGAGTTCAGGGACCTTTTGTGGCCAGTGTCTTTGCAGCCATTCCAGTGTCCCCAAGACTAACTAGCCAGCGAGCCCCAGAGGCCAAAGCATCCCTAGTGCTGGGATTACAGCCAGTACCACCCTGCCCAGCGTCCATTCTTAAGTTCTTGAATCTGGTCCCTGCCCGTCATGACCCATTCTTTTCAAAGTGATAAAAGCTTTACTATTATACTTCTATTTCCAACCAGCTTGAAGTTCATCATGGGGAGCTTGGCTCTCTGCTTTGACTTACTTCTCCAATCCTGCCCCCATCCCTCTTGCCCACCAGGGGAGATTGGGTGACTTCTGCCCTGGACTCAGCACATGGGTTGTCCCTGCAGGGTCCCGTTACTCTGGCACTTTTCTCTGTTCACTGGCCCTGAACCCTCCTGGTGGCACTGACCCACCCAGTCTGTTAAGGAGCGCACCCTCCTCACCATGACTGGGAAGATGATGGCGGCCATGGTTGACTTGAGGATCCAGAGTAGTGCCAGGCAGAGGATCTGCACCAGGGTGAATAGGTGGATCCGGCGAAGGGGCACATGGCGCAGGAAGGCATGGTCCGGCTGGTGCTTGGCGGGCATGAGGAAAAGCTTACAGCGTTCCCAGAACTGGTAAGAATATAGTATAGGTCTCAACCAGGAGGTCAGGCTCCAGGGCCGAAGGCTACAGATTAGGGGAAGTGATGACCTGGTAGGGCCTCCGAGAGGTGACTCCTAATCATGACAGGCTATTGGGATCCAGGCATGTATAACACAGGGGAGGGGCCCTGAGCACTGGATAAAGGAAATAGCCTGGATAGTGACTAAAGGAATATGAACATGGTCGATATTTAAGGAAAAAGCAGTCAACTGTGGCACAAACTGCCTAGGGACCCTGGCCTCATAGTGAGTCAGAACAAGGTAAAATCTTTTCTTTTCTTTTTTTTTATTATTAATTTTATTTATTTATTATTTATTTCTTTTTGTTTTTTTACTTTATTTATTTATTTTTTAAATTACACTCATGATATTCATTAATTATACTCATGATATTAATCACATTGTGGTATTCATAGATTACATTCCCAGTATTCATTCAATTATATATATATAATATATATATATCAATTTTAAATGCTGAATGTCATTTATTTAAGGGGGGAGGAGGTCTTAAATACAGGCTTACAGCACAATGGGAGGACCCCGGAGGGCAGAAGTTTGCTACTGGTGTTTTACAATCTTGCTTCTAATCTGTTAACGCCCATTATTCAGGGTACCAGGCAAGGAACTTCCCTTAAGCATTCAGGAGGGTGGAACCTGGCAGGGAATTAGCATAGGGAGAATATCAAGGTCAAGGTCCACAAGCAAGGCAACAGTTACCCAAAACGGGGGCCAGGGCCCTGCAGGTCCCCCTTTTATTAAAAAATGAGCTTCTGACTTGGTTTGCATGGGACGTCAGCAGGTCACCTTACCCGTCATGGAGACGCCTGCCCAGGCCACACAGGTGCTCTGTCTTAGGTTGGTGACTGCCCCCCAGGCATTACCCGTCTCTGAATACTCATTATCATACAGGCTCAATCGTGTGTGAGCTGCAGAGTTAACTGCTGCCAAAGATCTCAAAGTGGTACTGGGCTTGCAATCTGTGTGTTCGATACAGAAAAGACCAACAGAGGTCCTATCTCACCCACAGCCAGTAGGCTAAAGGCAACTGGGCCATTCCCTTCCTTAACGAGCCATACTGTACGTTGGTGTCCTTGTAAGATAGTATCCCAAAAGAAAATCTTTTCTTTTGTAGAGTAACTTTAGATTCATCAGAGTTAGCTTGACCTGCCTCAGTTTCTCCACCTGTAAAATGTGGATCCAAGGGCCTAATCACACAGTTTTATGATACCTGTAAAGTACCCAGTGTGGTCATTTTGTTGGCACGGTCGATGGAAGTGCATCATTACCATTATCCTCTCATAAAACCGGGACAGTAAGCATTTAGAGTCTCACAGCTGGACATGCAATTCTGACTCCAGGTCCCATTAGCCTGGGGAGGATACCACCTTACCTGGATGCCGTTGAGGGAGGCTACACCCATGTAGAGGAAGACGCCATAGAGCACCGGCATGGGGATGTACTGAAAGGAGAACAGAGGTTTGGGCTGGGGAGGGTCCTTGGCTATTTGATGATGGACAGTGGTGTTAGCCAACCACAGAGGATGCTGGAGAGCTGGACTTTGGAGGAGCTGAGGGTCCAAGAGCAGCTCTGAAGCCAGAGGATGTGAGGGGGGCCATCAAGGTGGAACAACACTCCTCCTGCATGGGTGGCCAAGGCAGCATGCAGCTGCCTTCCAGGACTGGCTGCTCTCCCAGCCACTCAGAACCTACATGATGTGAGTTACTCCCTCCAACAAGAGGGAGCTACCCAGACTGAGCACTACTCAGTCTTACCAGATCCTTCCCATGTCTGCCTCAGCTGACCTGGGAACCTTGGGAAGCTGAGGAAGAGCCTGCCTTGCTCTTGGGTGGTCCTGGGAGAACTGCTGTGGATATCACTCTGTATCAATAAAGCACTGATTGGCCGGTAGCCAGACAGGAAGTATAGGCGGGACTAACAGAGAAGAGAAGAGAGGGAACAGGAAGGTGAAAGGAGAGAGACTGCCTGGAGCCGCCGCCAGGACAAGGAAGATGTAAAGTACCGGTAAGCCACGAGCCACGTGGCAAAGTAGAGATTAATAGAAATGGGCTAAATATAAGAGTAAGAGCTAGACAATGATAGGCCTGAGCTAATGGCCAAGCAGTTTAAATAATGTAAGCGTCTGTGTGTTTATTTTGTAAGTGGTTTCTGGGACTGGCGGGACTTGGTAGCTGGTGGGACTTGGGAGCTCGAGAGAAATTCTCCAGCAACAGATAACACTTTGGAAAGCCCAAAGTTTGATGCCAATATAGGTTGCCTAACTCATAGATGCCATTTAATAATGTTGAGACAGTGGCTGGAGGCATAGCTTGCAGTTAAGAGCACCAGCACCCACTTCAGGTGGCTCACAGCCCCCTGTAACTCCAGCTCCAGGGGATCTCATGCCCTCTTCCGGCCTCTGCAGGCACCTGCATTCATGTGCACATACCCACACACAGATACATACACACATAATTTTTAAAAGTAAAATAAATCTTTAAAAGGAAAAGAGTGTCAAGACATCCAAGCAAGCAAGTGATCTCTTTTGAGTTAGACTGTTCAATATTTAAGCACTAAGAAAGATTTGGATCTAGATGTTGTAAACTTCGATCCCAAGGCATTTGAGCTAAAAGTTAAAAAGGGATTTAGATGGTCCTTGCATCTTCCTGCTAACACATGGCTTGTTGGAAATGTCTTAATTATAAAACAAAGAGTCAATACGTTAACACTGTGCAAACTGCATTCAACATACCGGAGCAATTGAAAGAAAAGCTTCAATAAGAAGTAAAAAGCCAGCATTGTGGCTCATCTGTGCGGGGGTGGGGGGTGGGGGGGGGGGGGGTGTTGTTTTGTTGGGGGGGGTTGTTTGTTTGTTTTATTTTTTCAAGACAGGGTTTCTCTGTGTAACAGTTCTGGCTGTCCTGGATCTCACTCTGTAGACCAGGCTGGCCTTGAACTCACAGAGATCTACTTGCCTCTGCCTCCCGAGTGCTGGGATTAAAGGTGTGTGCTACCACCTGCCCAGCATGGCTTATCTTTGTAATCCCAATACTTGAGAGGCTGGGACAGCAGGACTGTGGAAAGTTTAAGACTAGCCTGGTTCACATCTCAAGTTCCAGGTCGCTCAGGGTTTCATAGGAAGACACTATCTTTAACAATAAAAGAACAAGGGTCGTGTGCTGGAGAGGTGGTTCAGTGATTTAGAATGCTTGCTGCTCCTCCAGAGGACCTGAGCTCTGCTCTCAGCACTCACACTGGGTGGCTCACAACTGCCTGTAACTCCAGCTCCAGGGCGATCCAATGCCCTCCTCTGGCTTATGACAGCGCCCAAACAACGTAGTATGCACTCACACAGATATACACACATACACATAAATAAAAAGAAGTCTTTTAAAAAGCTAATCAAGCCGGGCAGTGGTGGTACACGCCTTTAATCCCAGCACTCAGAAGGCAGAGCCTGGCGGATCTCTGTGAGTTTGAGGCCAGCCTGGTCTACAGAGCGAGATTCAGGACAGGCACCAAAACTACATGGAGAAACCCTGTCTTGAAAAACCAAATCAAACCAAACCAAACCAAACCAAACTAAACCAAACCAAACCAAACCAAACCAAACCAAACCAAACCAAACCAAACCAAACCAAACACTAATCAAAATGAAGAAAACAGAGATCAGAGGCATGCCCCATTAGATATCAAAGTGTGTCTGGTCTGTGCAGTGCAGGGATGGAATGAGAATGGACCCCAAGGGGTCGAGTATGCTCGGCAAGCCTCCTACCAGCTGAGCTACAGCCCTAGCATTTTGAAAACAGCACCAGGAGCCCTGGGAAGTCCCTGACCCAGCCTCAGGGCACCACAGTCCTTGTTGCCTCCTCCCAGTTGCAAGGCCCCTGTCAGACGCAGCATCCCAGCCTGCACGTCTGCTTCTTGGGCAGAACTCTCTCCAGCCCATTTTGTGGCTCTTGTGAGAGATGCAGTTGTCTGGTACTGGCGGGAAAGAACTTAATACTTTTGAAATCTTATCTTCAAAAAACATTTTTTTAATTTTAATTTTTATGTGTGTGTGAGTGTATGCCACGTGTGTGTGGGTGCCCTCAGAGGCCAGAAGAGGGGAGTTGGATTCCCTGGAATTGGAGTTACAGGTGGTTATGAGCTGCCAGTTGTGGGTGCTGGGATCCAAACGGAAGAGCAGCAAGCTCTCTTAACTACTGAGCCTCCTCTCCAGCTGCCAAAGCCTTTATTTATAGGAAGGTGTACACCTTGATAAGCTCAAACCAGAAATCCTATGATTTACAGTCCTGATTCCCGATTGCAGATGGAACTCAGTTCCTCGGCCAAGCTTGGTAAGTACTGTGCCACTGAGCTCCATTCGAACCCTCAGTTCAATTCTTTTCTTTATGCTGCTATGGACCTGATGCCCTGCACTAAGAACACAGACAAATGTCAGTGTGAAATTGGAGTCAAAATTATGAGCACAAAAGACTGGCCGTTATACACAGGACGTAATAAATGTGCCCATAAAAGAATCAATCCCATTGTAAACGGGATGAAAGGACAGAGACCATGGTAGAATTTTCTAGCTGCTTTGTGGTCAGTTCAAACACATAGAAAAAGGCTGGTGTGGGATAGCTAGATTGCTGGGTGTGCCCCACAGCTGGACTGGAGTCTGAGACTGGGAGATGGGAGCTGCTGTCTGCAAAGTGTTGGGAGGAACCTTTGGTCACTAAATCACGCTCTTTTCAGACTAGTGGGTTTTTTGACATGAACACTTGTCAAACAGTATCAGGACAGACACTGATGGTTCTTTGGAGAGTTTTCCAGAAAAGTGAATACACACTTTGGGGCCAGGGAAATGCCCAGTAAATACAGTCTCCTGTTGCTGAGCCTGACAATCCAAGTTCAACCCTCAGGACACATAAGGTGACAAGAGAAGACCACAAGTTGTGCTCTGACCTCCACACACATCACATACCACACATGCATGCACACACATATGCGCTCGTGCACACACACACGCACACACACGCACACAAAATGTAAAAATCTGGCATTCACGAGACCCTGAGTTCCATCCCTGGGACCATAAAAGTGGTTCTTGGTTGGCTTGTAATCGCATTAGGGCCTTGCGTGCGCTGGATGAGCACCCGCCCCCTGCTTTCCCCAGGGCCTTCCGTGTGCTAGGCAGGCACTCCACCACTGCTCTGCTCCCCCAGTCTTCACTGCACTATTTATTTTGTGACTAGGCCAGCACTGAACTCACTCTGTAGCACATGCTAGCCTTGAACTTGCCACTCTGCTTCATTTTCCCAAATTATAGGCCCTGTGCTATCAGACCTGGCTCTTAAAAGTGTGTTTTATTTTACTTGTATTCATTAAATCAAATTTAAAACATAATATACTCATTTTTTTAAAGAAGATTTATTTTTATCTGTATCAGTGTTTTTTGCCTGCATGTATACATGTGCACAACATGTGTGCCTGGTGCCCACCGAGGCCAGAAGAGGGTGTCAGAGTCTCTGAAACTGGAGTTAGAGGTATTTGTGAACTGCCATGTAGGTGCTGGGAACCAAACCCAGGTATTCTTTAAGAGCAACCAATGCTCTTAACCACTGAGCCATCTCTCCAGCCTCTATTTATTTTTTTACATTGAGTGTGTGTGTGTGTGTGTGTGTGTGTGTGTGTGTGTGTGTGTGTGTGTTCCTGTGTGCAGGTCACTGAGCATGTATGAAGGTCAGAGGACGGTCTTTGAGAGTTGGTTCTCTCCTTCCACCATACAGTCCAGGGTATCAAACTCAGATGGGCAGCCTCAGCAGCAGGTGCCCTCACTCCATGAACTATGTCACTGGCCTGCAAAGAACCACTGTAAAATAAACAAGAAATACCTGCCCATCTGCATGTGATCCATGCATACACAATGCAGACCTTCCTCTGAAGGACCCAGCGGCACACCTCTACTCAGATGTGCCCAGTATCTATTTTCAAGCCAGAAACACTTGTCATAGTGAGAGAATCATGTGCATCTGGCTGTTCACTCTGTTCTTTGCAAGGTCACCTCCAAAGCAGATTTTTTTTTTTTAGACGAGTTTCTCTGGGTAGTTTTGGTGCCTGTCCTGGATCTCGCTCTGTATCCCAGGCTGGCCTCGAACACACAGAGATCCACCTGGCTTTGCCTCTTGAGTCCTGGGATTAAAGGTGTGTGCCACCACCGCCCGGCTCAAAAGCAGCTGTTTTAAGAGAGTAAGAGGTAGGAGGAGGGAATGGCAACAGAAGCTGACTAAGTTTAACAAGGAAGGAAAGTCCTGGGCTACAGAGATGGCTCCTTCAGCAAAGCGCTTGCTGCGCGAAACACAAGGCCTGAGTTAAACCCCAAGATCCAAATGAACAGGCTAAGTGCAGAGGCATTAATTTGTTACCCCAGCGCTGTGGAGGTAGAGACGAGAGAAACCCTTGAGCTTGCTGCCTAGCCTAGCTAAATTTGTGAGCTCCAGGTTCAGTGAGAGACCCTGTCTCAAAAAAAAAAAAAAAAAAAAGTAGAGAAACCAGAGAGATGGCTCAGGGGTTAAGAACACACACTGCTCTTGCAGAGAACTTGAGTTCAGTTCTTAGCACCCATGTAGGGTGGCTTACAAACTCCAGAAGAGTCTGACACTTCTGGCTTCCATAGATGGTCTCCAGACTCACACCCACACACCCATACCCACCCACCCACACACACACACACACACACACACACACACACACACACACACACACACACACGAAGGAAAGTCTTACGTGGGTATTGATGGAAGGAAAGGACCATTAATAGGCAACTGGCTGTGGTAGAGAACAGAGAGTAGTGGGGCCTGTCAGGACTACCTCATTCCTGACTGGAAAGCAGATCTCCTGAGGGACACAGCCTTGAATGCACCCCTGCTGTGGTGTCCTTTAGTTGTTGGGATGTGAGTAAGAAGAGTTTCAAAGTTTTGGGGAAAAGTCACTTGTGTGCCCAAGATACACAAGATGGAGAAGTGGAGATGGGACTTGCAGAGCTTGGGGTTCCCCTTTGCAAAGTTTACATTCAGAAAATGGGCAAAGCAAGAAGATCTGGAGTGAGCCCAAACCATGGCAATGTGGACCAGCCCAGCTCTGGGAGATCCTTGAGCACACTGCAGACCTCCCTGGGGAAGAATGCTCCCCAGAAAGGTAACAGTGGCCCCTGGAAGGGGTGGGGCAGAGCAGACATGACAGCAATAATCATAACAGACCATATATAACACCTGTTCACATCTTGCCTTTCTTTTTTCTTTTTTTGAAGCTACCCCCCCTTTTTTTTTTAAGATTTATTTATTTGTTATGTATACAGTGTTCTGCCTGCATGCCAGAAGAGGGCACCAGATCTCATTGTAGATGGTTATGATTCACCATGTGGTTGCTGGGAATTGAACTCAGGACCTCTGGAAGAGCAGCCAGTGCTCTTAACCTCTGAGCCATTTCTCCAGCCCCACATCTTGCCTTTCTTATGGCCTGCAGACCGGTGGACCTCGGGCTTTGTGGGCAATGGGACAGAGCCTCACCTTTAGGATGGGAGCCAGGAAGACGGAGATGCCTGTCAGGATGAAGACCAGGACACCGGTCACTCTCTGCTCCCTGGCGGAGATGAGCACACAGTCAGGGGCGACCTGGAAGATACTCCGTGGCCATTCCCAGCCCCTTCAGCTCCTCTGTTGGACTTGAAGCTTATTATGTCCAACACTGTAGACTCCAGGGGCGCCTTCACTGGGCTCCGCCTTGCCGCCCAAGGCCTAGCTGACTTGGTTAGGGAAGGCGGGGAGCACCCGGCCTGGGCCAGGGCATTTTGAGGCGTGTCAAGGAAGGCCGTTCGTTCAGTGTAGTGCCTAACAGCTGGGTGCTCGAGCTGTGTGGACTTAGGTCGACTCGGCTCTGCTACCTACCTGTGGGCTTTATGCAAGGCCGTGAACACCCTGTGCTGACCACAGTTGAGATGACGCCGCTGCTGTGGGGAGGGATGTGAAGTGCATGGCGCCCTGCTTTGGTGTTGAGTCCCTACCCCTGGGAATCACAGCTGAAGCTATGGGGCAAGAGTCTGCCCTTAGAGGAGGCAGCAGGGTGCAGGTGCAAGAAGGCCCTGGCACAACCCAGACTAGAGCTGTAGGCTCTGGGTAGACGGCTTAAGTCCAGGGAGTGGGCCGGGAAAGGACTCTGCCTGGCCAACCTTGAGCACTTCAACCAAGCAAAGGGGTTGCCCCCATGCATGCCAGGTAGTAAGCTCCCAGGGCAGCCATTTTGGAGAACACGAGGGTCTGGCATGGACCTTGAGGCCCCGAAGGGGCAGAGGATGTATTTTCCTGCATGAACCAGTTTGGGGCCTGACGTGGGGCAGGAATGGAGAGGTAAGGAGAAGAACAGAAGGGACAAGCCAGGGCGACAGGCTGGCCTCCTGGTTGGGTCCAGGAAGGCTCTCCAGAGGTATGGCAGCTAGGCAGGACGTGAACCCACAGGAAGGCCTCCACAAGGTCTTGAGGAAAGACAAAGAGAGGGCAAGAAGAGGCCCAATGGTGGCCCACGGGTGAGACTCTAGAGCAGCGGTGCTCAACCCAAGGGTTGCAATCAGGTATTTATATTACAGTTCATAACAGTTATGAAGTACCAATGAAAGAATTTTATGGTTGGGGTCACCACAACAAGAGAAACTGTATTAAAGGATCACAGCATTTGGAAGGTTGAAAACCACTGCTCTAGAGTGTGTGTGTGTGTGTGTGTGTGTGTGTTACTACCGGGGACTATTCAAAAAAAATCACTTGGAATTGGTAGAATTGAATTTTCACCTCTCTCTTCTTCAGAATATTCCTCTAGGGCTGTGATTTCAGTGGCCATAGGGAAGGTCTTTCTTGCCCAAATACCTTGAGGAAAAACCATGTTCTCTTCCCCTAAGAGGTCCACTCCCATTCAGGTGGCCCATGCTTTGCTCTGTCCTACCTGACTCCCAGGAACTGCGGCTGCTCTCCTGGGGCACTGGTCTCTGTCTCCATCTTGAGGCTGTCGATGTGGGCAATGGAGATGACCGTGGCAGCCACATACCAGGGGAGCCCCGTGAAAGAGCACAGAGCCATGAGGATGCCCACCCAGAACAGGTCCAGATGGTAGCCCGCGGCCTTCTGTAGGACAGTGGGACAGGAAAAGCTTCTGGGAACCTGATCCTTTCCAAAGCAACCATTATGGTTCAAGGGCTCCCCCTGCCTTCCAGAGTGTATTCTGAGGGGGCTGCCCTACTGAGACACTCACTCTGAGGACTTAATGTGGGTTTGGGCCTCACTATCCCCAGAAGTAGCTTTAGTGGCCACATTGTCTAAAAAAATTAAGCACAAGTGTGGAGAAGAGGGATGCTCAGACTTGGCAAGGCCCTGGGTTTGGTCTCTGGGAAGAAGAGCTCGTGCCCATTGGCCACAGTCTCTCTGTAGTTTTTAGATAAGGGGCCCAGCCTAGAGTGGTCCAGATTAAGTGGGGCCTGAGTCAGTGATGACCTGAATCTCCTCAGCCCCAAAGGCAAGGAGGAGAACTCCAGGAAGCATGGGGCTGAGGAGATTCCTCTGCCTCCTGATTCTAGGCCCATACCCATCGGCATGTGTGAAGTGCCCAGGTTTCACCATCAGGAAGCACAAGCCAGAGAGACATTTTGAGGTGTACAGGGAGCTTGTGCCCAAGACCCAGCCTGGGCTTGCAACTGGTTCTCAGACCAAGTCACATTGGTCCTGTTCCAGGGCACATATCTCTCACTTTAAAGACACCAAATGGGGGACTTACCTCCCCAAAGTATGAAAGGAAGAATGTTCTTCCTCTGGTCTCCCAAGTCTGCTCCTGGCTCAGCCTTACCTTCAGCTTGTTCTCCTTCCGGTTGACAATGACAGCGGTGATCTGCTGGTCCATGAAGATCAGGATGGTCACCAGCAGGGCGGGCAGGATGCTCGCAAGGTACACCCACCAAGGGTTCTTCCCAAAGGGGGCAACAAACCAGCCTCGGTCAGGCCGTGTGGGCTGAGTGGAGGAAGCAGAGAGGCCTGTCCCTCTCTCCCTTGTCCCAGACACTTACCTGCGCCCCCAGCTTCCCGCCGCTTTCCTTCCCCACCCGGAGGTACTTTTCAACTACGATGTTTCCCCTTAAAGATGCTAGGAACCTGCGACTTTAAAGAGCCTCACAGAGGCAGGTAGGCATGGGAAGGAACACAGACACATTGGGGCTACAGAACGAAACAGAACATAATGGGTTGCAACAACCTGGAAAAACAGGCGAGGGTCAGAGGGCAGCCGGGGGAAACATGTAGTCATTTGTCACAGAAAGACAAATGGCAAGAAGGGGGCCGATAGAACAAAGCAACAAAGCTTCCCATGGGCCTAATGCTGCCTCTGCGGAGCCATCTGCCTATGGAGCTCCGAGGGCTGAATGTGAAAAGCCAAACATCAGTGCAGACCTGCATGTCAAGAATAAAGGGTCACTGGGTGGTGGTGGCGCACGCCTTTAATCCCAGCATTCGGGAGGCAGAGGCAGGCAGACCTTTGTGAGTTTGGGGTCAGCCTGGTCTACAGAGCGAGATCCAGGACAGGCACAAAACTACACAGAGAAACCCTGTCTCGAAAAACTTGACATGCAGGTCTGCAAAAAAAAGTGGTTTTTCAAAAAGAGAACAACAAAGAAGAGAAAGAATAGGGGTGTGTGTGTGTGTGTGTGTGTGTGTATGTGTGTGTGTTGCGTGCATGTGAGCATGCAAACCCTTCAGCATAGCAGATGTCTTCCTCTGTTGCTCAGCCTTCATCGTCTTGGTTCCCTGCCTCTGATTGACACCTCACCATTTTGGCTAGGCTGGCTAGCCAGTGAGCACCCAGACTCAGCCTGTCTCTGGCCTCCGATGCTGGGTTGCCAGCATGCACAGCCACACCTGGCTTTTGCTGTGGGTGCTGGAGGTTCAAACTCAGATGCTCCCATTTTCAGAGCAAGGGGTCTTACTCATGGAGCTGTCCCCTGACTTCCAGAAGCCAGTGCTTTTATTTTAAGGCTAATGTTACTTCAAAGGCAGATTCTAGACATGGATTCCCTACTTCGGTTAGATATAGTTGGTGCATTTGGGAGGATTTGCGCTTGACCGTAAGCAAATCATCAATTCTGGATGGATAATTTCTTTTTTTTTCCTTTTTAATTATATTTTGAGGCCAGGCATAGTGGTGCACATTTTTAATCCCAGCACTAGGGAGACAGAGACAGGTGGATCTCTGAATTTGAGGCCAGCCTGGTCTACAGAGCGAGTTCCAGGACAGCCAGGACTACACAGAGGAACCCTGTCTGGAAAAAAGCCACACATAGACACAAAATTACGTTTTGGACATGAGCCATGAAAGAAGATGCCAATGAACTGCTTTTCTAGTTTTAACTCTACTGTGGATTTTTTTGGTTTTTGGTTGTAGATAAGTGCATAAAAATATATTTGATGGTGAAATGTAGAATCAAACAAGAAACTCCACAGCTTCAGAATGGCTAATTTGGCTGTACAGAAGTCTGTTGAGATGGGTGGGCTTTGGGGCTGGTTAATCTTGCTGTGTGGTTGTTTTTTCAAGTTCTCTAAAGTTTTCATAAATTTATTAAAATTATATTTCATGTGTTTGTGTGTGTACATGTGTGGTGGTCAGAAAACAACCCATGGGAGTCTGTTCTCTCCTCCACCATGTGTATCCCTGGGACTGAACTCAGGTTCTCGGCATTAGCAGCAAGCACATTTACCCATGGATGCCACTCACCAGGCCCTAATGAGCCATTTTTGTATCATGGACCTCAACTTTAAGCATGCCCAGCATCATGTGACGAGCTCATTAAAGGCTCCACCCCAGTGTTTCCGATTCTATAGGTCTAGGATAGGACTAAGCATCTGTACTAGAGCTGGGTAGTGGTGGCACATGCCTTTAGTCCCAGCACTCAGGAGGCAGAGGTGGGCGGGTCTCTGAGTCTACAAAGTGAATTCCAGGACAGCCAGGACTGTTACACAGAGAAATCCTGTCTCCAAAACCAAAACCAACCAAACAAAAAAGAATCTCTACTTTTTTCTTTTCCTTTTTCTTTTCTTTTCTTTCTTCCTTCCTTCCTCCCTCCCGCCCTTCCTCCCTCTTTCTTTTTTTCTTTTATTTAAATGATACAAGATCTTACTATACAGCCTTGTCTGTCCTGGAACTCACTATGTAAACCACACTGGCCTCAAACTCACAGAGATTCTCCTGCCTCTGCCAAGTGCTGGGATTAAAGGTGTGCGCCACTACATCCAGCAGAGGATCTGCATTTTTAAGCTCTGTCCTACCTGACCCCCAGGAACTTTGGGCATTGAAGATGACCATGGCAACCACATACCAGGGGAGCCCCATGAAGGAGCACAGTGCCATGAGGATGCCCACCCAGAACAACATGACCCTAGTCTAAGGGCTGCACTTTGGGGATGATCATTCTAAGGGATCTCTTTGGAAGGATCTCAGTTGGCCCAGTTTGTAGACTGCCACAGTCAGAGGATCAGAAAACCTCTGATAGCACCCTGAGGCTTCCACTAGCGTGGAGAGAAGATTCCAGAGTCTTTCCCACTCTGAAGGTCCACAGCCCTATATTATGGTGCATAGGTCCCCACCCACCTCTCAAATGACCGCCTCTGGGAGGACTACACAAAGGGCTAGAGTACACACGGGTCTCTTGGCTGAGAAAGAAAAGTTGGATGAACACAAAAGAGAGTTTGCAGGTAGGAAGCAGGCAGACTGCCCAGGCAAAGGCAAAGAGCAAACCTTGATGACATTAGGCACATGCAGCTTGGGGGTTTGCAGGCCAAAACAGGCATCGATTCCACAGAACAGCAAGATGGAGAAAACAATGGAAAAGTCAGCCACCAAGGTCCGGACCTGCAGAGAAGAAAGAAGGAAGCAAGTGTGACTTCTGGCTTGCTGAAGACTCAGTCCTTAGGTGGCAATGAAGAGAATGGTTAAAGGTTGTGTTCAAAAGTCAGCAGGCCTGGGTCAGCAACCTTGGGGATGTCCACCATCTTTCCAAGCCTCAGTTTCCTTTCCTGAAAAATGCAGATAATGATAGCACCCACCTTGGAGGCACGAGTGAAAGATAGTGGTGTAGAGAACTTGGGAGGCTTTGGCCAGAGTGGCAGTTCTTGCTGAAGTCATGCTCTGATAAAATGACCAAACTTGGTCACCCAGTAGGTGGGTGAGTTGAACTCAGAAGGAAACCCTAGCTCCTCCAGACATGCTGGCAGATTGCTGTACCCGACCTGGGTTGAGAGGGGGACCCCTCCCTTTCATGGGGGGACCCCTGACTAAGCCAGTGAAATGGAATAAAAAACCCAGAAGGGACACTGTCATGCAGGAACACATGAGACATGGCAAAGGATGCTTTGCAAAACATTACAGAAAACAATGGTCTTGAAAAGCAAAAACAAAAGCTGGGACAATGAGCTATTTATAGAAAACACAAAGCACCACTATCTCCCATTATACGCCAGAATCGCTTACAAAGGACTGCAAAACCAACATGAAAGGCAGACCAACAGGCTTTTAGAGCACGGTACGGGGTTTCTGCTAGTATTTTCCAAAAGGGAAATTCGGCCGTGTTTGATTACATGAAACTGAGAATTCTGTTCATCAACAGGTCCCTTAGAAAAGCCAAAGAGTGGAAGAGGCTGGAGAGAAGAAGGCTTGGCAATTAAGAGCACTGGCTGCTCTTGCTAAGGTTTGGTTCCCAGAACCCCTAAGTTGGCTCACAACCATCTGTAACTCCAGTTCCATCAGATCTGATGCCCCATTTCTAGCTTCTTTGGACTCTCTGTGTATGTGGTGAACATAAATATATTCAGGCAAAACATTCATAGACATAAAATAAAACGAATGAATCTTAAAAACAATAAGGAAGGTTAAAAGGGGCCTGGCAAGAAGGCTGGGTAGGTAAACTTGAGGACCTGAGTTCTACCCCCAGGACCCACATGGTGGGAGGAGAGGACCGACCCCTCCAGGTTGTTCTCTGACCTTCATACATGAACCATGGTACGCCTAAGCACACACATAAATTAAAAAAAAGTAATAGCTAATTTTTAAAATAATGAAAAGGCCAGTTAACAGAATGGCAACAGGCCTTTGCAATACATACATCACAAAAAAGGTGAGTACACATCACATAAAAATCAAATTCAACAGAAAACATGTGGCAGAACATTTCCAAGAACAAAGCCAATTTGGCTATATGGCCAATAAACACACAACAAGGTCTTTTTTTTTTTTTTTTTTTTTTTCTTCACTTCATCAGTCACCAGGGTTCTGTGGGATAGTCTTTCTGTATGCTGTGAATATGTGTTGCTACTACTGGTTAATAAAGAAGTTATGGCAAGGCAGGTTATAGCCAGGCAGGAAAGCCAAGCAAACATACAGGGAGAAGAAAGGCGGAGTCAGGGCAGACGCCAGCCTGCTGTCCAAGGAGCAACATGCCAGCAGACTGGTAACACCACGGCCACATGGCAATACATAGATTAATAGAAATGGGTTCATTTAAGATGTAATAGCTAGCTAGCAACAAGCCTGAGCCATAGGCCAAACAGCTTGTAATTAATATTAATAAATTAATAAACTAATAAATATTAAGCCTCTGACTGGTTATTTAGATACTGGCGGGTGGGAAAGATTTATCCGGCTACACCAGGGGAACACAACATTTAGAAACACAAGGAGTTTAGAAGTAAAAGGCCAGGAGGAAGGTTGGAAAATATCAAGTGTTGTCAAGGGCAACTGAACCTTTCTGCCTTTCAATACTGGAGATTAAATCTACAGCCTCAGCTTGGCATGGTGGCACACACCTTTAGTTTCAGCACTTGGGAGGCAGAGGCAGGTGGATCTCTGTGAGTTCAAGACCAGTTCAAGACCTGCTCTACAAAGTGAGCTCTAGGACAGCCAGAACTATTACACAGAGAAACCCTGTCTCGTCTTGAAAAATAACAAAATAATTAAATAAATATAAAATTTAAAAAAATCTAGGGCCGGGCCTGGAGAGATGGCTCAGAGGTTAAGAGCACTGACTGCTCTTCCAGAGGTCCTGAGTTCAATTCCCAGCACCCACATGGTGGCTCACAACCATCTGTAATGAGATCTGGCACCCTCTTCTGTATACATAATAAATAAATAAATCTTTAAAAAAAAAAAATCTCGGGCCTCCTGCATGATAAACAAGCACTCTGATCCTGACCCATATTCCTTGTCCTCTTTTTAAAACTTTAATCTTATTCTTAAACATTTTATTTGTATGATTTCTTATTTGTGTGTATGTCTGTGTAAATGAATGGCATGTATGTGTGGCTGCCTCTGGTGGCAAGTAGAGGAAGCTGGAGTGTTATACACAGTTGTGAATCACCCAGTGTGGGTGCTGGGATCCAAACGCGGGTCCTCTGGAAGAGCCACAAACCCTCTTAACTCCAGAGCCATCTTTTTAGCCCCTTCATTTTCTTTTGAGATAGGGTGTGTGTTTCCCAGGCTGGCTTTCAATCAGTGATCCTTCTGCCTCAGTCTCTATGGAGCTGGGATTGCAGGCTTGGGCCACTGGGTGGGACAAAGTTTGTGGTCTTAATTTGTATCAATCCCTCAGGCCAGTGCCTCCTTGGTGTCCATCCTTTCAGAAGACAGAGCCCTCTGGAGAGACCACGTGGGAGTGTTCCTTTTTAAAATATTATTGTGTGTGCGTGCCATTGGCCCAGCTGTGGAGGTCAGAGAACGAAGTGTGGGAGCAGGTTCTCTCTTTTCACCGTGTGGGTCTTGGGGATATAACTCAGGTTGTCAGTCTTGGCAGTGAGCACCTGTGGGGCCCTCACTGAGCTGAGCCTGCCTTGAGAACACCCTGGATGTAAAGCCCTGGCTACTGCAGGGGGCACTTACCTTGGTAGGAAAATAGCGGCTGAACTTGAATTTCTTCAGAGTCAAGGTCATGGAGTAAGTCCCGAAGAAAAGGATGAAGGACATGAGTGCCAGGTCTGGGATGAACCGGCAAGAGTTCCCCAGCAGGCGCCCGCCATAGCTCAGACACTCCTTCTTGCTCAGCAGGGACCAGTCCAGCGCTGTGAGGTTAAGGGGGGTGTACTTGGAGACCAAGCACAGGAGAAAGGGGGTCAGGACCTCCTGTCAGGCAGTGTGTCCTTCTCCCTGTGGTCCTGGGTAATCTCAGTACCTACCAAACCTTTGAGAGCCCCTAACCCTCCTGCCCATGATGATGCCCTGAATAACAGAGCCATGTCCCTGGGGCAGACTGCTCAAAGAATGACAAGCAGGTAGCTCCCCAGAAAGATTAGGGGCAGACAAGTGTTTCTTCAGTGTGTTCTGGGATATGTGGTTTTGACAGCAGGAGGAAGATGCTTTCTCCTTCCTCCCATAGGTCTGCCCCGTTCCAGGCCGAGAACCATGGTGTTACTGACGCTGCCTCTCAGAAACAGTTAGTGTCCTTTCCTATGTCACATCCTCACTGTTTTCTTCTTGGGTCACTTCAACCACTTCCTCCCTGGATGTCCCCAGTGCTAAAATTCAGAGACTGTGAACATATATACATATACTTATATATATAATTTATATCCTTTGTAGCTGTGGGCTTCACATATGTGAATTTAAGCAGTTGCAGATAAAAAATTTAATTGGGCCAGGAGGTGGTGGCACACGCCTTCAATCCCAGCACTCGAGAGGCAGAGGCAGGCAGATCTCTGTGAGTTCAAGGCAAGCCTGGTCTACAGAGTGAGTTCCAGGACAGCCAAGACTGTTTCACAGTGAAACCCTGTCTTGAAAAACAAAGCAAGCAAGCAAGCAAGCAAGCAAACAAACAAACAAACAGCATCTGTATTAAACATGCATTCATTCTTCCTGCATTCCTGACTGGATATGACCCACTGCTTCAAGTCCCTGTAGCCTTGACTCCCTTGCAGTGATGGGCTGTAGCCTGGAATTGTGAGCTGAATACGCACTTTCTCCTTTAAAGCTGCCTTCTTTTTGCCAGGGTGCTTTATCCCAGTGACTGAAGGGAAATTGGGGTTGAGTTACTTGGAGTCATTGTGGAGGCCTCACTTCTCTGTCCTCACACTCTCAGACCCCAGACCACGCTGCTATGAGTCACTAAGGAGTGGAAAACCAATGCAGAGACACAGACCAAACCATCCCAGCTGGTCCATCTGAGGCCGGCTCCCAGCACCTCACACATAATAGGCTGGGAAGCAGGCACTGCCTGAGGCTGCCCTACTCAAAGTCTTATATTTGAGGTTTTGGTTACATAGTCAGGTGAGATGGATGTAGGCTGAGCCACTGGCTGCCTGTGCAGGGGAACGTAAGCAACCTTAGGGACACTCAGAGCTTACAAAGCCGCCCCAATGCCTACATGCTGCCCTTTACCTGAATCATGATTTCACACCCTTCCATCTACTTAGGCTGGGAGAGGCCTGAAGCCCACCACTTACCATTGTTTGGGAAGGCAGAAGGCTGGGGTTCCTGGAGACTAATAGATGCAAAGGACAGGTCAAATTCACTGGGGGGTGCTAATAAACGTCTAGGCCTGGGAGTGCACTGTTGGGTGAGAACTGGGGATTCCCTGGCAGGAACTAACCACAACCTGTATATGTATGTAGCTCCGTTTATCATTTACCTCCTCCGGGTATGCAATATTATATTTCTGCATAGAGATGTCACACACGGGGGATGCTTTAGAGCAGGATGCTTGCAGTCACAAACTTAAAAGCATTGTTCACAGAGCCCAGGTGCTCTTGAGATTGACCTCCCAGTTCCTTCCTGACTCCCCGCCATAAACAAAACCACATGAACAGCTGCCCTGATAAGAAAGGGCTTACCAGAGACGTGTTGGTGTTTGGTGCCAGTGGGGCTGAGGCATTGACCGTAGTTGTATTCACTGGAGGAGACACAGAAGATAGGCCGGGGTCAGTGGTTTCTAGATGGGCAGCCCGCAGCCTCCAGGGACCCCGCCATTTCCCATCTCCCTCTGATCTCTCCTATAGAGTTCACCTTCCCCCCTCTGCTCCCATAACGGAGGGAGTTGGACACACGACTCACACAGAGCAGCTGGGCCAGTGCAGAACAGCTCATTCTGAGGACCAACACCTACTTCTAACAACTCAAATAAGCAATCTGGTGCTGAGTGCTGGGTGCTAGACACAATTTTGTGCTGTCAAACTTTTTAAAAAAAGTGTTTCAAAGAGCTAATTCCACGTCATGCACTATGCCAAACCCTGGGAATACAGTCATTTGTTCAATTCCCCAAATCTCCATGATGTATCCCCATTTTACAGCTGAGGTAACTGAGCTCAGTGACATTAACTTACCTATTACCTAAGGTTTCAGAGTTCATCTTCAAGCTATGATCCCATCCCAGGCCGCTGGTAGAGAAACTATAAGCCCATTTCTGCCCAGTTTCCATCTATGGACACTTCTCTCTGTACCCACTCCGTCTGTACTCTTTAAAGGCCAGCTGGACCTTCAGGGTGTGTTTACTTTGATATTTTCCTCTCTAATCTGCCCCTTCAGTGTAAGGCAAGAATAGTATAACCTGGATCTAGGGCCTGAAGGAGAACCAGAAGCCCCAAAGGGCTTCTTGCTTCCAGCTGTGTCCCTTGCTAAGCACCCCCTTTCCTGACCTCAGTGTCCCCAATTATAAGTGGAGTATCTAACAATCTCTTGAGGTCTGGGAGGAAAGCTGGAGGGAACCACTACCAGTTTTGTTTCCCACTCCCCCTCTACTGTGTCTGGCTTCTCTGACTCTTCCGGGTAGGAAGGGCTCATCACCCACAGGCTCCCCAGGTGATGTGGCCACCCATCACAAAGGCTGGCTTTGGAGGACCACTGCTTGCCCACTCTCCTCCTCTGGACTACATGGGTGGAGGGAGTTCCTCAGTGGTAGGTTTGGGGACCAGTGGCAGTTGCTGCTATAGTCTGAAGTTGTAGAATCCCCATTTGTTCCTGCTGGCTGTCTACCTTCGGATGGACACCCAGCAAAAAGATCCTTATCCTGAGGCTCCACCCAGCCTCTAGCAAGTTGTCCGCAGGGCTGCATATGATCACAGAAATTAGTTGCTGCTGGGCCAGCTGGATCAGTGTTGACCCTGGACAGAACAGTGCCAATGACATTACATCCTAAGAATCACCCTGAAGAAAGTTTCCCTTATGGGAAATTAGGGAATCTATTGCCTCTTCTCACAAAAAAACAGGATGCCCAGTTAACATTATGGACAGAGAAGCCAGGTAAGAAGCCCCAGTAGGAGCTACCCACTTCACTGCTCAAGAGTGCTGCAGCACCCAGGATTTTCAGGCCAGGCATCTTGATATCTTCGACTTGGGCTTATCAATTCTTTTATAGCAAGAACTGAAACCCTATAGGAGATGGAAGAACTATAGTATGGGAAATTCCAGAAAGGGTCCAAGTATCGAATATTGAACAATTCTAGTGCACATAGAGCGGTACTCACTTAAAGTTGAGAGCGGCCAAATCAGCATTTGCAGCATCCATAAACAGAATACAAACCAGTTACCATGGAAAACATTTAAATAGAAAAAGATAGTGTCCCACGCAAGCTTGCATGAGAAAGAATGTGAGAGAAGAAGGTGTGCCATGGTTAGACTGGACTGTGCAGCAAAGTTAGGGAAATGGAGCAGTTAGTCGTAGGTGGCATGTGAACTGGGAAGATAACCCACTAGTTCCCCACTGCCCTGGTCTGCTGAATGTCCAGACCTTTGCCGTCCAAGTTCTCCTAATGAAAATGCACGGGCATTGACACCAGCCCATTTATTCTCTGGGGAGAAATCTTGCTGGGATTAGTAGTTAATCACAGCTCAGTAAAGCAAAGTCTGTCAGACTTGAGGAGTGAGGGCCACAGAAGCCCTGGGAAGCCTTGTCGGTACACAGCCAGTTGGATTCTACCCGAGATTCTAGATTCCTTGGGTCTGGGGTTGGAGCCCACGATTCTGCATTTCTGATAAGTTCCTGGTTGGTGTTGGTGCCGACAGGCTTGGGACTACGCACTAAGAACCGTGAAGACGACCCAAGGTAATCAGGCATCCAGGCAAGAACGACGGGAAGCAATTCGGAAACAGGCAGCTTTGTTATGCCCTTTGAAGCCCACTGTCTCTGCTCCTACAGCCCCTGTTCACAGGGTACCCCTAGGCGAACAGTAGGTTCACTGAGTAGCCAAACCTCCTCACAGGACCCCAGAATTGGGGCTATTTCTAAAGAGACAAGGACATATGTTTCTAGGAGGCAGAATTGGGCCAAGTGTGTTGACTGAGTCTGAAAAGCACACACAGTAAAAACAAGTTTGGCCCCTGAGGCCAGATTCCCCTAAAGCAGAATCAGAATCAAAAGGGTCTATAGTAGGACCTCTTTGGAGATCTAGGCAAGGACCCAGACCAAGGGTAAACTTTACCTATCATTGTTTAATAGAACAACTCAAAGACAATGCTAGAAAAAAGAAAAGAGAGAGAAAAAGTTAAGCCTAGACTTCTTTCCAGAAATCAGTGCAGTGAGTGGCGGTGTGACCAACACTATCCCCCTTGCAGGAAGGACATCTTATAAAAGACACAGGGTAAAGCAGGACCCCATACTTGCAAAGCAGAATATCAGCTGACAAGATCAATTTTTTAAGGCAGGGTCTCAGTACATAGCCTTGGCTGGTCTGGAACTTCCTATGTAGACCAGGCTGGCCTTGAACTCACAAAAATCCACTTCCCTCTGACTTTCAAGTGCTGGGATTAGAAGTGTGTGCCAGTACCCTTGGCATGATCAATTCTTTTAATTATTATTGTTATTTTATTATCATTAAGCTAAGGGATTGAACAATCTAATATCTATTTTCCTACTTATTTGAAAACCTCGCAAGCATCTCTAATAAACACTGATTACCCTTTGACAGTTAGGGAAATTGAGGTTCAGTGTGGTCTCGGGTAGCCTCTGGACCTCAGAGTTTGCTTTCTGTCATGCCAGTATAGTGGTGCTTGGGTAGGTCTTGCACCCTACTCTGCATTCCCTTGGGCCCTCTGGGTTCATCCCGCTGGCATCTCTTAGGGACATGGTTCTGTCTGTGATGGCGATCAGACTCGGAGGAGGCCTTCACTTTGCAGGTGATGATTTCTTTGGTCAGAAAGCAACCACACATGACCAGCATGTGGATTTATTATCAGGTTGGCCAGTTGTTTGCTCCTTCCCACTCAGCGCTGGGGTCCTTTAAACACTGTTGGTACATGCATGCCAGACAGTCCAAGCAACTGGTTCCCAAGCAAGGGGGTTGGTCGCTCTCAAGATACTCTCCACACTGTAAGTTCCTCCTAAACTCAGCAGCAGCTGGCTTCCTGGAACTGCTCCTCAATTCTCCATCCACATCCTGTGGTCACAGAGGGTAGATGTGGTCCTTCATGACAGCCCTCTCAACCCGCTCATATGCCTAGGAGGCTGCATGACGCCAGCTTCCCCATCTCTTCCAACGGCATGACTGGCAAGGCCTCCACCCTGACTGCGGGCATGTTTGTCCCCTGGGCTGGCCTCACTTTATAAGGTTTGTAACCACTTGGCAGTGGTATGTGGAGGCCAAGTTGTCATGGGAGGGACCATCAGATCGACCTGACTCGGACGGTATTACTGACAGGTGTATCCTCCACTCCAGCCCACACTTCGGTAAATCATGCCTTGCTCCTTCCTGAAGTTCCCCTGCAGCTTCCTGATTACAGCCCTGGGTGCTTTTCACCACAACCATGTGGTGGCTTTTACTGGAGCTATCATCCCCTCAGATTCTTTCCAAAAATTAGGTTCAAGACTCTGCAATTAGCATTGTGGATTCCAAAGCCAATCTGGGTACCACAGCCAAGGCCAGTCTGGGTTACATAGACAAACCCTGTTTCAACAAACAAGACCAAGCCTTTGCTCCTTTGGAACAGTGAGCACCTGGCTAAACAAGCAAGCCCTTCAAACAAGCTCCATCATTGAGAGCTGTGGTGGAAGGAGTGGGGGGGGGGGGGGAGAATAGTGCACGTCGGGGATTACCTGTGTCGGGAGCGACACACTCGCATTTGTAGGTGGTGATGGAGTCAGGCTTGAAGTCCGTGTTAATGGGATAGTAACTGAAGGCACCGATCATCTTTTTGATGGCATCGTAGATGAAGATGAAGCTGATGAGGGTGGAGAAACCCTCCTCGGTGAATCGGGTGATATACTTGATGATGAAGCTGGCATCTGTGGCCACCAGGATAAGGCACTGGATGGCTGAGTGCAGGCCGATCCAGAGGCGGAACTCCATGTAGTCCAGGCCATTGGCCCTGGATGGCAGAGGGAAGTGAGGGACCTCCTGGGCTTGGCTCCCCAGCCCCACCCCGAGTGGCTCGTACTCCTTTGGTAGCACAGATGCCCATCTAAGGACTGAGAATGGTTAGGACAGGTACAGTTTCTGGGTTGGGTTGCCTAATTTGTGTGTGTGTGTGTGTGTGTGTGTGTGTGTGTGTTTATGTGTGCATGCACATGTATTTGTGGGTTTGTATGTATGTTGGTGCCCATGTGTGGAAAACTTCAGGCAGAGAGTAAAAGGAAAAGTACTGGTTCAGGACCCCCAAGGCCAAGTTCTCAACACAAAGGAGATTTATTTGCCCCAGAGGGACAGAGGGCAGGGGAATAAGAAACAAGACAGAAGAGAGAGGATGAGGGAGAAGGGGAAGGGAACAAGGGAGAGGGGTAGGGATATTTGTTGGGGATGGGGGTGGGGAGACAGAGGACTGCCTCTGAATAGAGAAGAGACAGACGTGGCCCATAGGCAAGTGGCAGTTGATAAAGGTAAAATGGGAAATCTTGTGTTAGGATGAGGTGTTTAATTTTAATTGGGCATGTTAATTAAGGCAGCCAATGGGGGCTTCTGATTGCTGGACTTCAATACTTTGGTAGCTGGATCTTGGTAGTCAGCCTGAGGAGGATAAAGTGGTCTTGGGGGCTAGCCTTAGATGTAATCTACTGGTTTTTAGCAAGGCAGAGGGAATGGGAGAGAAGGGCAAGGCCTGCCAGAGCCATGTTCACAATGCTCAAGCTGGCCAGAGTCCCTTCAGGGAGTCCCAGGATCCACCCATCTCCACCTCCCAAGCACCGGAATTGTAAGCATGTGCCACCAGATTTTACATGTGGGTAAGTTCTGGGGATTGAGCTCAGGTCCTCATGCTTGGAGGGCAAACACTCTACTGACTGGTCACCTCCCCAGCTCTGGGGTATCTGGTCTTTGAGAATTCTTGGAAAAGACCTCACTGGGTGTCAGGAAGATGCTAAGACTTTGGTGCTCGTTTGAGAATTTGAGATGAATGGTCTGGAGCCACCTTAGAAAATGGTCTCATCCAAACCCATAAGGCAGCTGAGCTTCCAGCCAAGGCTCCTTCTCTACCACACTGACTTTCCAGTGAGCAGTGATGTGGCCTGGCTTACTCCCTAAGTGCTAATCTGCACTCAGATGACTTCAATGCAGCTTACAGGAGTCAGAAGGAACCACCCAACAACCACAGTTCAGGAGGCCCCTCCTCACAGCCCCCTCCATCCTCCTACCCCTCAACCCCACACCTGGCCTGGACCTATTCTCCACCCTTGCCTGGGCTGACTGCCTTAATTTCAAGAGTAGGCATGGAGCCTGCCATGCGGTACCTACTTGCTGAAGTCAAAGAGGAGCTTCTCAAAGATGAGGATGGGCCCGGTGCTGCTGAGGATGATGAGGGGCTGCCCCGAGAAGAGGCAAAACAAGGCACCAGCCATGGCAGTGCCCAGGAAGCTCTCCATTACTCCCTGTTGCATGAGAAAGCAAGAGGGTCAGGGAGGCAGAAGGGGCTGTTGGGCCACAGTTTCCTCTGAGATTAAAACCTGCTATTTTAGAGGGAGGCTCATTAGAATACAGGATTTTTGCAGGGGGTAAAACAACCTGTTGTAAAGGAAAAGTGAAACTTTCCTGCAGCGAAGCTCCTGAAGCTCAGGAAAGAAACAACTCACTGGCTTCAGGAAGTCCCTGAATCTGAACAGATACACTAGTCAGTCTCCCACCATGCATATAAAGTATAAGGCCTGCTGAGAGATAATCTCAGACAAACCGAGTTGCCTGCAGAAGGCTCAGGCCAACTGAACCAACTGGAAGGAACACCTTTCAACCTGGTGAGCTGCCTGCAGGCTGTGCAGTGAGCTCCAGGTTCCCAGCTTTTGTGTGCTATCCCCCATGCTGAGGTTGGCTTTGGTGATATAGCTGTGCTTGAGTCATTTCTGTTCCTATGAGTAACCCCTCATCCAGAAGTAACTACAGAAAAACTCAGGGTTCACCGATCGTAGCTTTGGTGGTATCCGTACATTGGTCTGTCATGGGCTCCCTATCTGGGGTGAGTAGATGTTTTTTTCTGTCTCCCTAGGAAGAATGTCACACCAGGGGCCTCTCTACACAGGCTAAAACTAACTGCCTCTCCAAGGACCTGTCAGTGGGCTCTCTCTTTCCAATCCTGCCTCCCATTCCCTGTCTTCCATTCCTACCATGGCCAACATCACTCTCTAATTCCATTTGGATAAAAGTTCCCTGGGACTTCTGCTGTCAAACCAAGGTCTACAAAACAGTGAATATGCTCATCCCTGTGCCCCTCTGGTTATCATTCAATCATGTAATTATTCATTCATTTTCAAATATCAATGGGTTGCCTTTAGACTTCAGACCAAATCATTCATTCAAAAAACACCCAGCAGGTACTGGAGAAAAAGCTCAGCAGCTAAGAGCATTTGCTGCTCTTCCAGAGGACCCAGGTTCAGTTCCCAGCATCTATACAATAGTTAACAAATGTAATTTCAGTTCCAGGGGATCCAATGCCCTTTTCTGGCTTCTGCAGGCACCGTATGCATATAGTACACATCCATGCATGCAGGTAAAACAGCCATATTAATAAAATCAGCATAAATAGATCTTTAGAATACTATGTACCAAGCAATGTGATAGGCACCAGAAACCAGCCAGTGAACAGTAGAGCACAATTTCAGGTTAGTGGAACATGTAGATATGTAGCTGGTTTTTTAGGCCTTTTAAACCTAGGCATTATTGATGATTTGGTGCATGAGTCTCAGTTGTGGGGACTGCCCTGTGCATTGTGGGCTATTTAGTAGCATCCCTGGCCTGTAGTCACTAGATGCCAATAGTCACTACCCCTCCCATTTATAAAAACTAAGCCCAGCTCTGGATATGGCCAAATGTCCCCTGGGGTCAAACTGCCCCTGGTTGAGAGTCACTTCCAAGGAGTGGGATGCTGGCATGGGTTCCCAGTGCCAGAGAAGCTCACAGCAGAAGAGAAGGGGCCACCAAGAAGGTCACTCCAGACAGATATGTGGAAGTTGAGATCCCAAACATAAGCAAGTATTGGCTAGGAGAGGCTGGTTAAGTGGAGTGAGGAGCAGCTGGTCCCAAGGAGAGGACAGCACACACTGAGGCAGGAACAGAAGGGTGTGTGTCCCGAGGGCTTGAGGATGATCAGGATTGACAGGACACACACTGTGTGAAGGGCAGGATGCTGAGGAAGAGAATGCAGAGGTGAGGCTTGACAGACAAGCAGGGCCATGCCCTGAGAGCCAAGGGAGAAGCTGGCATGTAGGAGTTCAGGGTGATGCTAGCTTCTGGCAGGGAGAGCAGGGTGAGGCCTATGTCACGTCATGCTGGGAAAGAATCATGAGCAGCTGGTGAGAAGAAAAGATGGCAGATGTCATGTTGTCTGTGTGAGCCAGGGATTCAGAGAGGCAGCCATGTAGGAATGCCCAGGAGGCAGCTGGACATGGACCTGAAGCCTGGGAGACAGATGTAGGCAACGACAGACACTCATTTCCACATCTGAAAATGCATCTTTCCTTGGTACTCTAAGCTTTTATATTGTTTGATTTGTCTTGCAAGCATTGGGGATTGAATGTAGGCCTTGAGAATGTTAGGAAACCTCTGAGCTAGGTCCTTACCACTTTCTAATTTTTTAATTTAATATTTAAAAAACTTATGTATTACTATTATTACTCTCTCTCTCTCTCTCTCTCTCTCTCTCTCTCTGTGTGTGTGTGTGTGTGTGTGTGTGCGCGCGCGCGCGCGCGCGCGCGCGCACACCACAGTACAAATGTAGAAGTCAGAGGACAACTTTTAGGAGTCTGTTCCCTCCTTCACTGTGGGGTCCTGGGATCTAACTCAGATTATTAGGTTTCCACAGCAGGGGCTTTTATCCACTGAGCTAGTCCCTTACTTTTTATTGTTGTTGCTATTTTGAGATAGAGTCTCTCTATGTAGCCCTGGCTGCCCTATAACTCTCCATGTAGAACAGGCTGGCCTTAACCTCACAAAGATCTACCTCCATTTTCCTCTGAGTGCTGGGATTAAAGGCATGCACCACTACACCCAGCCTGCTCCCTATTTTTAAATTTTTATTTTTTGAGACAAGGTCGAATGTATCCCAGGTTAGCCTCCAACCCAATATGCAGCAGGGGCTTGCCTGAACTCCTGATCCTTCTGCCTATGTATTTTAAGGGCTGGGGTTGCAAGCATGTGCTGTCACGCCACACATATTTTTTTGTTTGGAGACAACATCATGCTAAGCTGCCAAGACAGGCTTTGGACTTCTGATCCCTCAGCCTTCCGAGTAGCTGAGATCATAGGCCAGTACCACCAGGCCTGTCTTTGCCCTGAGCTGCCTAGTGGTTCCGCCACTGGGGAAGACCCTTGGCGGGACCTGCAGGTATCCCTATGAAGCCAACACCATCCCCAGGGAAGCCCCATGATGTCACCATGGCAACAACTCTCATCCATTAACATATTAACACTAAGCGAAGAAATCAAAGTGAGTTGTTTTGTTTTTTGAGACAGGGTTTCTCTGTGTGGTTTTGGTGCCTGTCCTGGATCTCGCTCTGTAGACCAGGCTGGCCTCGAACTTACAGAGATCCGCCTGGCTCTGCCTCTTGAGTGCTGGGATTAAAGTCATGCACCACCACCGCCCGGCCAAAGTGAGTTTTCTAAATAGAGAGGGCTGGAGAGAGAGATAGCTCAGGGGTTAGGAGCATTGATTGCTCTTCTAGAAGACCCAAGTTCCCAGCATCCATAGGGCAGCTCACAACAGCCTATAACTCCAGCTCCAGGGGACCTGATGCCTTTTTTTCTGGCCTCCATGGGCACTGAATGCACATGGTACACAGACATACATGCAGGCAAAACACTCATACACATAAAATAAAATATTTTTAAAATAAAATTAAAATGTAAGTAGGCCACAATTAGCAACTTAATTAACAGTGTTGATTAAGTTCATTAAATATCAGTGGGGAAAGTAACAAACAGTAATGTGGCTGATTTCCCTAAAAGTCACATTATTCCTAAAATCGTTATTTTATTGGAAGGGTAAAGAGTTACATAAATCGATGGCCAGATTGAGGGTGGTACATGCACCCTTGGTGTTGGGATTATACGCTGAAACTCCTTACTGCCAGCAGGTGACAATAGATTTGGTGTTTGTCTGTCCCCAGCGCACACTCACCTGATAATTGTCTGTGGCATCCCCCAGAAGCCCACCAAAGGTGATGGCATTGGTGATACAGCCGAGGTAGATGAACAGAACAGCAGAGATGGACTGGATGTGGAAACCGTCATAGAAGTCACTTGGGAACCAGGGCAGCTTCCTCTTGACATCCAGGCGAAGGCCCCCAAAGAACCTGCTTGAGACAGGCAGGAGACTGCTTTCCTCTGCAGGCACCAGGAGGGGTGGGGATGCCTCCAGGGCCCTACAGTGTCTGGGGTGAGGGGCAGGGGTAGACGGAGTTACGATCTTTCTACCAGAACACTGAGGATCAGACATGATTCATGTAGGCCTGAAAGTTTGCAGTCAGCACCATCCATACTAGGGAGGGTGGACACAGACTGTTTGAGAGGAGGAAGTCCTGATGGGAACTTCCCTGTGGAACATATTCCACTGTGATGGTCTTCCTTGTGTCCCTAACAAACCCAAGCCGTACAACACGTGATGGTTAGTGTTAACTGCCAAACTTCACCGAATCTAGAATCACTCAGGAGACGGGTCTCTGGGCATGCCTGTTGGGGCTTATCTGGACTTTGACAACAATTGATTTGGAAGACTCCTCTTGACTGGACAGGGGATCTGGGACTGAACAAAATGGAAAAATCGAGATGAGAACGAGCAAGTATTTACTGTTCCGCTGCCTGGCTGTGACTGCAGTATGACCAGTTCCCTCCTGCGGCTTTGACTCCCCCGACGTGATGGGCTATAACCTAAACTTCTAGCCAGAATACGCCCTTTCTCCCTGAAGTTGCTTTCGTCAGAGTGTCTTCTCACAGTGGGAAACTAAGACACAGCACACAGCTAGGCTCCCCCAAGTCATCATTTACACAGAGCCTTGTACTTCTACAGACTTTCCTAAATCTCAGTCAACCTGGGCGGCTCCAGGAGCAGCCAGAGAACTCAGACCAGGACAAGTTCATCTTGTTCCCCCCAAAGAAGAGAAAAATGATGCTTTTAAATAATACTAAGATTTTAAAATATACTATTATATATTAGCTTATACTTCTTTTTAAAAGATACATTACATCTCCAA